>VWPV01021708.1:0-30208 GCA_013389885.1 Geococcyx californianus
ACAACAAGACATAACAACATATGTAATATATTACATAGATAAATAATATGAAGGAATTAATATTCCCATTAAGTTTTTTGAAACTACAAAGTCCTATTTTTTTGCACTTCCGTCACATATGTGAGTGGAGTAAAAAAAAAAAAAGTCTACCTGCTTCTGAAATTCACTTTAGTTTTCACAATTGTGGAACTAAACTTTGGACTGAATTATATGAATGAATTAAAATGAGAAAAGTATTTTCTCAGCATCATCAGAAGAAGCTTTTGCTAGCCAGAAAACTCAGGGTCTGTATACATACTTAGTGTCTCTTAATATAGGTACAGTGGAAAGAATTTCTGCCTGGTGTCTTTTTTGACTTTGAGTTTAATTTCACAAACAGCTTTCTGACTTTCCATTTTCTGGTAATCCAATCTATATCAAATCCTGCAAATAGCTTTATAGATATTGGAAATCTGGATTATTAAACAGCATAGAGGTCTGCTGCCCTAGTATTCTGAAAATTTAAAGACATTCTTATTGCTGTTACAAAAAATGATGGCTGGTGTAACACCTGGAATGCTATGTTGTAATATGTTCTCCATCACTCCATCATGTCCTTTTGGTTGTAATGTTTTGCATCTATCTGAAAACCTGCAAGATGGTAATATTGTAAAAGTATTTCCTGTTCCCATATGTTTTACTTTAATAAGAAATGTAGACCACTTGGTTTAACTAATTAATTTTAGAGAAAACCAGGGAATATATAGCTCTGACTATAACATGTAGAAAAGTGTATTAAAATGAATTAGACATTTTAAAGCCATAATAAATGAAGTAGCAAAGAAAATTATTCAGGAAGTTGATGACTGGCCCCAGTCCCAAGCTGTATGTGTGCAAGACAGAGATTTGGTGAAGTATCTTTGCAGCTTATTCCAAAAAATTTATTATTTTAAATGTGTAGTGATTTGACTACTTTTACTAGCACCTACTTTGCTGCATTATTAATGCAATGTGTCCTCATACAGTCCAAAGACCATTTGCAAAGTTCAGTGGCCAGTCTCCATGGCCAGCTTCCAAACTATAACAGTAACTCTCTTATCTGTGGGTACAGCTAGTATAAAACAGCAGTTCTTTATTGCAAAATTCAATTCATCTCTCATCTGTCAGAAACTGAAAGCTGACTAGGTCATCTGCAAATATCTTCCTGAGTGACTGTTTCTCCAAAACGTAAAAAGATATATTCTATAAATTTAAATAAAGACAAGAAGGTAATCAGAAAAAGTCAATATGGATTTACCAAGGGGAAACTGAGCTTGGTTAGCCTGACTGCTTTCCACAATGAAATGACTGGCTATATGGATGAGGGAATGGCAGCAGGTGTAAAATAACTTGAATTTAGCAAAGCTTTTGACTGTGCTTTCCGCATTATTCTCATTGGAAGGTGAGCTGGGATATGCAGGATAAACAGACTGTTACACAGACTGAAAATTGGCTAGACATCAAGAATCACAGCAAGTAATCAATAACTTGACATCTGACCGGAATACCTACCTAGCTGGGCATCTGAACTGAGGTCTATATTGTTCAATAGCTTCATCAGTGACCTGGGTGACAAACAGAACACATCAGCAGCAAATCTATGAACAATATTATATCAGAGGGAGTGGCTGACACATCCAACAGCAGTGTTTCAGGCCAGAGGGACCCTGAGAAACTTAAGGATTGGACCAACAAGGCATTGGTTCCACCACAATCCGGGAAAAAATCTGTACCCGGGACAGAATAAACCCTTTCATCATCAACCAAGACTGGGAACAAACTGGCTGAATATTAGCCCTGGTAGAAAAGACCTGGTGGTTAGAGCAGGATATGTGCCAAGAGTCCACCTCAGTCACAAAAGCAGAAATATCTAGTTGCCCTCTGGAAGATCCTGATACAGCAGATGAAGTTATCTTCTTCCACATGGTTGAGGTGAGGCTGCAACTAGAATATGGTGTCCAGTTTGGGGCCCCCTGTTCAAGGTAGATGTTTAGAAACCAGAAGGAATCCACTGGGGCTACCAAGACGGCTACTGACATACAGCATGTGGCCTAGGAAGAGCAGTAGAGAGAACTGGGCTTGGGTAGTCTAGCAACGAGGAGGCTGAGAGGCAATTTAACACCTTCCTATAACTACCTGAATAGGTGTTTCAAAGGTGACAGGACCAAACTCTTCTCTGTGGAAGCAGAATCAAAATCAAGAGGCAGCAGCCACTAGTTTCAACTTGCAAGTTCGAATTGGACATGAATATTAACTCCTTCGGTAGACTAGTGCAGCACTGTGTTGGTATCCAGACAGACTGTGGAAAACCCATCCTCAAAGCAAAATTCAGTTTGACAAAGTCACAGCTGGCCTAGTTCTTACTTGCAATAGTCCTGCTTCAAGCAGAAGAAGTTCTTTCCAACCATCATTTCTGTGAGTCTGTGACTTCCCCAAACTCTGCTTTCTGCACTAGGTTAATTTGATGATGCAGAAGAATAAAATAATTTTAATTTATATTTCCTTCTTTTTACGTGCAAGGCTGGTGGTGACTATTACAGTTTTCAGTTTGTTTTCCATTAAATTTTTCAAACCAAAAATCTTAGATTGTTGAAGATTAAATGACTGAAATACCAGTCCACTTGCTTTAGCTAATATTACAGAATAAAACACTGCATGATCTCAGGCAAAACAAGGAGGAATTTGAAAAGAAAAGAAAAACAACAAAAAACCTCAAACCTCAAAACATTTGTAATCCTTTGCATGGGTTTTTATTTGGAAGAGCTAATGAATACTCAATAATATTCTCATTAAATATCCTAATAAAAATACAGTTGGATAAAGGATTAACTTGCAGCACTTGCAAAACGTTGGCTGCAGTGGTGGAAAGAAGGTTACATAACCTGTAACCAGCTAAAATGATTTGGAATTGATTTGAAATTCACAGCTTTAATCATTGTATGGGAGAGAACTTTAGTCACACTAGATTGATGGCATTATGACATTTGAATGATTCAGAGATGCTTTATTCAGAATTCTGACAGAGCTAAGATTTATGCTTCTGAAAACAAAATGGTGTCTGAATATACAATGATTATCTATTGAAAAAAAGACTCTAGACTATTAATGTGTTTTTCTAAAATATTTTTATTCTTTGAGAATTTAATGTAAATTATTAATAACCTAATGTGTGATATTTGTAAAAAAATTTAGAATACCACACAGTGTTCAGGACCACACATGATAAAATACATAAGCCCTGTTCCAGCAAGTTCTATTTTTCAGATCATAGAAAAACTGCACAGAAAATCTTTTTGAGGGAAAAGTGCAGTAGACACTAAGAAAAGGAAAGCTCTCAGTTTCTAATTCTGACCTTATTAATCAACTGTGCACTGGAGCTGCACAGTGCACTGGCATTTATACATAATGAGAAACAAGGAAGTCATTCTTAGCAGACACATGGCACAGAGAATGCTGGACTATTTTAAAAGCTCACTAACTAGGATCAGGGACTTTCAAGCCTCCTTGCAGAGTTTCTATTACTTTTCGTTTAATCGTGCCAGCTAGGAGTACAGTATACTTCCTTCCTCAGCTACCATTACAAAGGCTGAAGCGGCTCCTAATTTCACCCATCTCACTGTTGCATGCTCTCAAACTGAGTAGGCAAGTGATGAGTATCATGCTTTAGGCTAACTAGCATTTGAATCTGCATGCTAAGCATTCAGTAAATCTGGAGGAATATGTAAGCATCAAGAGAGACACTCCTTTGACAATCAAATCTGCACAGATTCATGGATTTTTCTTTCATGGGATCACCTGTCTCAGCATAAAATCATGTGATGAGTTGCATGCTACTTCCATATAGGAAAAAATTGCTACCACCAGTCACACAGCTGAATATAGCTTCTATGTAGATTGAATTAAAGCAGAAAAAGAAAAAATGCCCTTTTATGCAGCAATAACCATTAGATCACGTGGGAAACTTGACGAGATGTACAGCATGTGAGTGGGAATGCTTGGGTGGAATGACAGCCAAAGGAATTCAAGCAGTAGTGTTCCAGGTGGAGTCTCTGCTACTCCAAGTTGAAGCTGCATAAAACTTAGTCTCACATGACATCATGATGTTATTCTGGATATCATTAAATTACCAATATAAAGATAAACTCCCACCTAGAAACTCCTTAAACCCCTTCTTTTTAGGAATATTGAATACCCAAATGTGCATAAGCATTAGATAGGAAACAAAAGCAAGCACAAAAGAAAGATTGCAGAGATAGACTTTTTGTTGTGTGTCTCTGGCTGTATTATGCACAGGGAAAGGAGTCTTTAGGTATATTTGATGTACACAAAAAGATAATATCAATGGAATATCTGATTTGCATAATCAGTTTCCCTTCTAGGGCAACATTGAAAGGCAATCAAACAAATTACACATACTAAAAGACAAACACATCCTAAGCAAATCTTTAAAAATCAATAAAGTAGTTATTCAAAACACTAGTTGATGAGTTTCCAATAATGACAGATCTCAGAGCTGATATTCTTCCCAGACACACACCTCTCTTTAAAAGAAAGACGCAATTAAATTGCACACACTTAATAAGATGTATGATATTCAGTGGCTATGCAGGCTAGTACTTCTTTGCCTTACCAGTCATCAGTTTGACATACTGTTTATACATAAGGCCATTTTGAATATCTGCCTATCAGCACTTGATATTTAGCTATCAATTTCCCTCAAGTGTTGTCTACTCACAAAATTATTATTTAAAAGCCAGTATTCTAAAAATTAGATACCATGTTACCACCCATCAGACCGTATGAATAACAAGAGCAACTAACAAATAATTTTTAGATATAGCAGAAATAAGCCCATGTTATATTTTTATAGATAGGAAATTCTATTCTAATCATGACTATCTGCCTCCATCTGAGTTTTGTCATTTTTGATGTGTAGCTAGTTTTAGCTAAATGAAAGGATACAAAAATAACAGATAAACACTTCGGCTTTGAGTGTTATTTAAAGTTTTGTGAAATTTTACAGAAAATTGGGTTTGCATGTACATATATGCATACAAACTTGTATAAATTTGGGGGTATAAAGTTGGTCTGCAAGTTAGGATCCACATTGATTTAGAATCATTAGTCCAGTCAATTAGCAGGGCCATGTCAAATTCTGACTACATAATTATCAAAATATTGTCTTTACAAATATTTGTAGAAGTAATGTTCTACAACTTACAATTTCGTTAAAACGTAGCAAATCTAAAATTTCAGAAAACCTGAAAATAGGCTGTAAAAACATCAACATCTGTGCTAGTAGTTCCTCTGTGTGACTACCAGTGCTCGTGCAGTAAGTTGACAAGACATAATACAGCTAGGGACATAAAAACACACCATCCTAGCCCTTTCCAGAGCATGATTTACATAAACGACTTGTGCTAAAATGCACAGATTGATTATGATCCCAAATAAAAGTTCCAATAAAGGAATAGTGATGAGTCATTATTATCTCAGGTATATGCATAATGATGAATAGCAGTAAGAAAATTAATCTTCTGTTCAAGATATAAGAAATCATGCTTGGGCACAGGGAAATAGTATATAGGTACCAGGTTCACAACTTTAAAATACTTTTTAAAAAGAATGGCTGGAAGATTGTGATATGAGAAGTGATTAACCCAATACTGGCAGAGATTTTTCAGTAATTTACTTCAACCACAGAAGCCAGGTAATGTAATTAACTTAATTTCTTTCAAGTAAATTAATGAAGTCTCGCACCAGAAGATATTAAAAAAAGTCAGGAGATAAAAGACAAATTACTGCCTCGGGCAAAAGCTGAGAAGGAAATAGATAAGCAAAAAATAAAAAGGGTACACTTTATCATGACAGAAAGATAAAAGCAGACCTATAGGGCCTGGGTTTGTTTAGTACATAGAGAGCAAGGTAACTATGGGTTTTAGTAATTTCAGTTAAAAAAAAAATCACAAGGACTTTCACAGGAATGCATAGAATGAACTGGAAATGATAGAGGGAATTCAGTGACGATAAATGCAGCAGTATTGTACACTGAAGAGAAAAATAAACTACTTCACATGTTAAGTCTAAATTAAGTGTAGTAACTGACATGAACGTGAGTATTACTCTGGACAGCACTACTCTGAGAAGCTGTTGATGGAGAAATGAAAACAAGTATGAGAAGTGATGACAAGGAAAACAGAGAAATTATCTTCCCTTAAAAAGACTGGAGCAGATGCTTACTTGTAGCACTGCTGGTAAATAAAATAAAACTTAAAAAATCACTTACTCTTAGCAGACTGATAATAGGAAACACAAAACTACTATTTAATCAGGTCCTGGATTTGTACTTTCAGTGATTTTCCTGAATAGCGCTCTCATTGAGCGTATAAAACTTAAAACATAGAATCATAGAACCATAGAATGTCCTGAGTTGGAAAGGACCCTGTCTCTGTAGCACATAACATGATTTATTAAAATAAATTATTAAGTTTACAGTAGTTTCAGACCTTAAGAGTGTCAAATTTCTGCATTTCATTTTAACTTATGGGGTTTTTCTTAAAATGCATTCATTTAATTTAAATGAACCTAATTCTCATTAGTTAATCTACTTTCAGTACGTTATCAAACAGGATGTTGGAAATCAGAGGAGATTGATCACAGGGGGAAGAAAGATTAATACAAATAGGCAAAACTTTGGATTTGAAGAGAAATGCAAACTCCTTCCCTGCAAGGAGAGGAGGCATGATGACAAGGTACTCAGCAGCCTCCCCTGCTCCTACCTTCATTTCCTCCTATGAAAACGAGTGTCTTACAGTCTCCTCCCTTTTCTTGTCTATCAGTCTTGTCCATGCTCCTACCATTTTCCATAGTCTGATGTCATGACAGGGGAAAATGCTGACTCTCAGCACAGGGAATACTGCCTATTCTGTAGTTTCACTGTTCCAATTGGATTTCTTACCTTACTCAGTCTCACACGCCTTTCAGGACAAGTTGTCGGTTATTTAGTAACTGGGATTTGTATGTGTCTTTCTCCTGCAGTGTGAAACTTGTGATCCAGACTTGTAAGAGGATTGAGAAGCCAATTCTAATAATTTAAGTAACCTATCACAGTAACAATCAAGAGGAATATATGAAATGAGTTTATAATATCACTTGCAAGACTTCCCAGGCTGAATCAGGAGAAAATAGTATTCAGTTTAGTGCCTTCTTTTTGTGAGACTAACACAAACCACAATCAATCATCTGATCTTGACCACAGAATAGACATTTTGGGTTTGCTTTGTTTCGACAGATACCTTGGTGATTTTAGCTAAAGTGTAAGTTAGTTGCATTTAATTTGAAAAATTAAGTTTGTTCCTCTTGTCGTATATCCATATTGTAGGAAAAGCCCATTCTGAGACTAAAGACTGGATAAAAGCATTCTTTTGCTTAGAGCATCTTCTTGTCAGTCAGCTAATAATGTTCTTAATTCAGGAAGCTTTCAATTGTATTTACTATACTTGTGATCTCTACAACCACTTCTCTATCATCGTCCAACTGTGAAGGAAAGGATGAGTGAGACAAGGAGTCAGCAGTCATATTGTATGTTCCCAACTGCATTTTAAATTATACATAAAGAAATCTTGTTGGCAACTATACAATTGACCATACTGCTTGTTCAGTTCTTTTTCCTATTAACCATCTCATAAATGGACCGTGATAAAAGAGCCTTCTACTGAGCCACTGTTGAGATAAATTACGTCTCTGAAGGTTCCATCCTAATGTTTGGTAGCCAGATAGGAACTTAAACCTCAAAGAAAGAATTTCTTTTTCACATTTACAATGTTTGTTAGCAACCCTTTTATAAATGTGTTGTAGATTTGTTATGTGTAGAAAAGTACAAAACTTCTGTGTATCAAACCGTACTGCAATGAGTGTCCGTCTAATTACAACAGGTTCTCACAGCACTATGCAGCACAGTGTCACTGTACCAGTGCTGTTGAGATATCTGCAACCTTATTTTGATGCAAGGTCTACAGTCTGCAAGAATGCTCACCTTTGAAATATTTTTGTAAGACATACTGTTTCATTCCGTTTTCTTCTTCATACTTTCTATGTTCATGTTTCCCATTGTAGAATGGAGAAGATACACTGAGACAGAGAGTTACTCCAAGGAACAGAGGAAAAGGCAGAATATTAAAAAGGTCACAACAGTATGGCACACTATTTTAATTCATAAAATGCGAGACAGTCTAAATGCTTCCCAATACCTCATTCTAATGACAAATACTGTAATAAGAAATGTAAATGGCACAAACTATTCCATTCACTTGACAAAGATTATGAAAGCAGGAAGAGGTGCAAAATTAAACAATTCTTTTTGTATAATTGTATTCATGTAGTGGTCTTTAGACATATTATTTAGAATGATTAAATTACAGGCCTAACTTAGCCATTAACTATAATAAGAGAAAATGAGGAAAAATTTTTCTTAAATAAATTATTCCAATTTTTAAATAAAAATCACTAAGGAACTGGATTACTGTTAAATCATTTGCTGCTCATTTCAGCATCACTTTTTTCTGGCATAGTGGGTTGTATTAAGTTCTTTCTTTCCAGGAATGATTCCACTGGAGCAAGAATCACATTTAACTCAAAAGGACAAAATTGATCAGAATTTATTAATAGGTTTCTTACTGTGCCAGCTAGTATGCTTTAACACTGTACTTCAGTATCCTAAATATGCTATATAACATATTTTTATTTTCAAAGTCATATTTTATCTGATTTTGAAGACTGCATAAAGCAAGATTTTATAGCACAAGAACATTATTTTCAATGTCATATATTTATCAGAATGGAATATATGCTAGCACAGCATATAGCAAGCAGGGAGTGCATGATCTTTCAAGCAACCCCACTACAGTAGTGCTAGCACTGAACTGATTAAGAGCTCTTAAACAGTAGAGCTGAGCTTAGCACAGACTTACCATAGTCACCTCTCTTTGACCATGGTAGCTCCTGGTTGCATGAATATTGCAACTGTTTTAAGACGTTTTACCATGACCCTTGCTCCTAAGACAAAACTCTGCAGCCCATAAATAGCCTGTCCATGTATATTCCATAGTCTTGGTGCTAAGGTGCTCCAGGTACTCACACCTGTACTGTTTGGCCAGCTATATTCCTTGAAGAACATGTTGAGCTCTGGGTGTTATTGAGCCTCCCATTACACAGCATAAAAAAAAATATAGTATGAAAATATAGTATGTAACAGTTTTGAGAGGTGTGTGCCTGCTCAGTGAAGATTTAAAAGCCATGAGGCTGCCACCTCTCCGAACTGCCAGAACTGGAGTGAGAGAGGGATCTTGCAGAGATCTGCAGAGTAACTATCTCTGTACTATTTCTATCCGGTGATAACGGATGTGTCCGCTTTAGGATGGCAAACTTGCATATGTCAGTTCCATACTCAAAGACATGTATCTACTTAAATGAAATTCACTTGACATTTGAATCCTAGAGCTAAAAAATATTTGATAGGTTGAGTAAAACTCTTTGCAACTTAAGAGGGCTGATACAGGTTACAGTTTAGTGTCATCCTGCCTGTCTTCATCCTCTTCCTTGTGCATTATGCAAGCTAGATGTGATCAAAATAAAAGGAGCCATGAAAGAGTAAAACAACTTTTTGTTGTTAAGTATAACCAGGATACAAGGAACATGGGACGCAAAGCCCTGTCATATTGATGGTTGAAGTTTTACAGGCTTGGGTCCACCACATACATGGGTCCTAGGCTTATCATCTTTTCCCCAGCAATATAGTCTTTTTTAGTGTTTCTCAGTTTAAGGAGTTTCAGTTTCTCTGTCTCCTTCATCCTTATAGCAGCAAGCAGTTTTTGAATAACAGTGTGTACCCCTACCATTTTACACTTCAAGACACATAATGCTTTCCACCTTGATGGCTACAGTTTTTACTCATTTTGTGTTATAAGCCACAGCACAAGCATAGCAAGGCTGTGGCTATCAATGCATTGGTGTCTCTCACACCAGGGTATCACACACAATAAATAGTGGAGAGAGTTTGCTGGGCACTCCACATCCTTCTTTACAACAAAAATTGATCATGGAAGAGCAGCTAATGTCTCCCATAGGGAGACCCTCTGATACAGGTACATATCTTGTCCAATTTCCATCCTTACTAGAGCAACAGCCACTTGGGAACCATGAAAAGTCACAGAATAACAAAATAGTTCAGGCTGGAAGGGAGTTCAGGAGATGTCCAGCCCAACCCACTGCTCACAACAGGGCCAGCTATAAGGTCAGACCAGGTTGCTCAGAGCTTCATCAAGTTTGGTCTTCAAAACCTTGGGTCTTGAAATCAGGCACAGAAATGGCATAACCTCTCTGGACAACCTGTGCCACTACTTGACTGTCCTCATGAGGAAGAATTTTTTTCCCTTTATCCAGTCTGAACCTCTGATGTCGCTATTTGTCTTTTATCCTCCTGACATACACTGTTGTGCAGATCCTGACTCCATCTTCTTAATAATCTTTTCATAAGTATTAGTTGTTATTTGTTCCCCCTAAATACCTTCTCGTCCTGAGGCTGAACAAACCCAATTTCACTGCAGCTAATCAATGTCTTCCTTGCATTTGGGGCCCCATAAACTGATGTAGTGGTTCTGGTCTGGAGTGCTGAGTAGAGGGGGATATTGACTTCCTTCCATCTACTGACTATGCTGCCGTCAATACAGCACAACATGTCAATGTCTGCATGGGTTTTCTCTTCCCAGGTGCAGGCCTTTGCATTGAAACGTTGAATTTCATGATGATCCTGTTGGCAGTTTCTTCCAGTCTGTATAGGTGTCCCTTCTTTGGCAGCTTAGCAATCCTATCTGTCTCCTCAACTATCCTAACTGTACCATATGAAAGTCATACAGCTGGAGAAGCTGGACATTTTTACTACTGCAAATAATAGTACTTTAAAGAGAAGCTTGTAACTCATGTGGGTTTCCACTCATAAACTTGTTCAGAACACAGCTTCTCCCCTACAGAATTGCATTAATTCTCACTGCTTCTCTATGCACATGACACAGAACACAGTAAGTCATATTTTTAGTAATATGCATGCATGCACTGCAATTTGGTCAATAAAATAAACCTTCTCCTCATTTGTCAGTAAGGATTTAATATCAAGCACTTTGCACCACTATGAGCTTATAAAAATAGAATGTGAGCATGGGGAATACATACGTTGTTTAATGGTTATTTATATGATGTAACTCATATAAATCAATGAAGTATTCATATAAAGAGACTGCAATCAAGTTCTGGAATGCTGTTATATGTGCAAAATATTGCACACAAATTTTAAGGGTGTGTTACAAGTACTAATGAAACAATGAGATCTAAAGTGTAATCACTCATTCCACTATACTTTGAGATTATTTTGATACAGATTGCTTGGTTTTGTCTATTTTGTGAATTCATGTAATTCCAATTTGACATATTCAGTAATTTCAAACGGATAAGTTGGATTTCAGTATGGATTTTAAGTATTCAGTAAGGCAGGCCACAATAGTTTCAGGAAAGTGAACATGTAAAAATGTATATACATTCAAAATCTTCACCACATTTGGAAAAACCCAAACACACTGTTTTGAAAAGAAAATCCACATACCAAAAAGCAAAGACATAAAAGATCTGTGAAGCAACAGTACCCATATTCTAGATACAAAAATTAAATAAATCAAACAAATGGTAACTGCCTTTCTTCAAAATGGGTGCTACACAAAATGATGTATAAATCTTTCTTCTCCACTTCCTCTTCCTGTTCCTCCCAAACTTCCATTGTCAGAATGTCAGATCTCACTGTAGCTCCTCCATCGCTCTATCTCCACAGCAGAGGCTAGGTCAGCTTCCCCAGCTCTGGAAGTCTTCTTACTTAACAGCTTTAGCCCCCACCTTGACCACCGATAGTGTCTCTTCTTCCAACACTCATTTTTCCTGAGTTTTAAGGATTCTATTTTATTACTTATCCTCACAAGCCTTACAATCTCTTCTTGCTACCCTGTGGCAACAGGATCTGCTCTTTTTTTTCCCATCTGTAATTACAGCATGCAGTTTCATCACCACCTGGGCCTCCTGACACCTAGCAAGCATTGAGAAGAATCATTATGTGTCTTAAGAGAGATGTGGTTCTTCTTTCCTACTTTTTCCTTCTTTTCCTGGGTTTTTTTTTGAGCCAAGTGGCTCAAAAAGATTGATTCAATGTTTTTGGTAAGAATCAGAGTGTTATTATGGTGCATTTTTCTCAGAACATTTCCCATTGATGACTAAACCATATTATTTTATTTCTTCCTTTCTGTCTCCCCAACAGCAATAACATAAATCTTAGCAGGGTGAGAATTTCTAGCTCTTTACTAACTACTTTATCAAAGGACAAGAACCCCCAAAGCAAAAAGACTACAGTGTACCAGCAGTAGAACTACAAAAGTCACACTACTAGCTTATAAGAAATGGAGTTTGCTTTTTGCAAATGAAAGAAAAGACCATACATGTAGTATTATTTCAGTATGGAGTCTACAATAATTCAGTAAGGAGGAAATAAAAACACAGCTTCAAATTAAAAAATATTCCCAAGTCTACTTAGAATTGCAGGGAAGCAGAGCCATCATTATCCACAAATTTTTATTAAACCAACATGTTAATGGATAATATCTCATCATAAAATATTTATCATCATCATTTAGTGTGTTATATAGATATCTACATAATAGACTCCATTTCAAGCAGTGGATTATAGGTAACTGCTACAGGAAGGGGTTTGTATATATGTCTAACTAGAGCTTAAAACTCAATATATTTTAGAATGATTCATACTGTGGGTTTGCAGTCCAGGCTTTATGCAATATACCTGTTAGGAAACTATAATAAGATACTTTTGAGATACAATGTAATAGCTTTTTCATTTTTAAGCATCTTCAGAAAAGATTTCCTGAGTACTGAATACTCTTTGACTGAAATGACCAGTTGCTCAAATGTACTTTTCAACAGATTCGTCCCAGTGAAAGGAAGTAAGCAAAACAAATGTCAATGATCAAAAAGAAACATTTTTATGGAAGTTATTATGTAACTACCTGTTTTCATAGTAATTGCGAGCCAAATACCATAGATCACCTGCATGCATAAAATATTTCCACCTACATGGCATAGGGCTTTGATAGTCCTTTGCAGACTCCTTTTAGATTTGAAATGTAAATATGATCCAACTGTTGTGCTTTCACTTTAATTTTGATGGGGCTTTTGTCCTGAGCAATTTGAGTTCACTGTAATTTCTTCCAAGTAAACATATGAAAGAAATTTGCTCTTTTAGGATCACAAATACCCCAAGTATGTGGGTTAAAGCTTTTGTATGCTCCAGCTATTTTATAGATGAAGACTTGAGCCTATTCTTAGCATATTTCTTACGAAGGTCCACTAGAAAAATACACCAGAAGGTGGTACACTGCTTGTCAGTGAATTTCCCACAGAAATGCAGTAGTGGAGAAAAGTCTCTGTTCAAAAAATACCTTCTCCATAAGACTAACTGAACTTTCCATTACAGGGAGAGCAAGACAGATGTACCTGGTGAGAGGCAACAATGCTTTCAATTAACAGGGTCCCTGCACTGAGTGTATCAAGCACGCTTGGTCTCTTTTCCATGGTTAATAAAAGACGCAATATACTAGGTACTATTTCAGTGTAGAAGTGAATAACTTTAAGATATGGGAGTCCTCAGACTTGCACAGGAACAGTTTCACCACTTGCTTCAGTCTTCTATCCTATGAAATTAACAGTGAAGTATTTCTTGTTCCCTTTGTGCCTAGTGGAGTTTCTGTGTTAATGTAGTGCTTCATATAGTTCATGTGTTCTACATTTCCTGCATATATACAGTACATTTCTTGATCCAAACAATAAAATTGGTTATAGCCCTTGAGCTAATAGTCATTTTCTAACTGGTATTTTCATCAGATTTTTGTACACCACTACAGTGCTGCAGTAGCCTGGATGTAAAATCTGAAAGGGGCCATACTTGTAAGTATCAGTCCTAGCCTGACTAAGAAATGAAAGAAAAAAACATGGAAACAATCTAAGAGTTCTTAAGAACCTGCTTCACAAAAACTGTCTCCTAGGTATCCACAGCTGTCCACACAGAAAATGCTCAAATTTAGTGGCAATTTCACTATTTTAATATGGTTTACACCATTTTCAGTCAAAGTTGCAATTTAGCTACTTAGCAATTTAGTTCAGTCAAAGCACTTCTGCTTTTCAGAGCAGTTGACATATATAGCTCTTGCGTTTTATTGTCTTCACAGCTTATATTATTACTTGCACAACTATTTAAAGCAAGTTTTGATTCTTTTTTTTTTTTGTCTTTGGCAGGAGGGTAAACAATACAGTAAATAAATCAAACTTCTTGAATAAGGAAAAGAAGTTGTAATGACAGTGCTGCATACAAGTCCTATTTCTGCAAAGCTCCCTTCTTGGCAAAGAACTTAAACCCATTTAAATCTTACCAGCTTCAGTAACAGCTGAGTACCTGTTTAAAAACTTCATTGTTGGCTGGCCACCATATGCTGTACCTCATAGAATCTAGCTTTTAGACAGATCTATGTTGCAGGGCTGGAGGAATTAAAATATAGGATGATAGCACCCATAACATTTTTTTTTCAGATGCTAAATTCCAGATGTGAATGCTAAACTTCAAAAGTTTTTAGGAAACTTTTAAAATTGGTTTCTCCCATTACTATGAAGAGATAGCAGTGGTAGGAAAAAAATATTTATCTTTTAAAATGGTATATCACCAGATGTCCTTTATCAACTATGCAGTACCATATGGAAGCCTTTCTTAAGTTTATTTGTCCATTTACAAAAGCAATCTCAGATATTGTGAGCTATCAAAACATGAAAAAAATGAATGTGCCCTTTGCTGTGTTATCTTCCCTTTAAATCTGTCTCCTCAAAATAGCAGATACTTCCAACTTAATATTCATGGACTGGCTTTGCAAGTTAATTACTAGTGTTCTGGATCATTGTAAATGAAACCCAAAGGCTAGTCCAATCATTGAGCTGCAATGGGAGCAATTTATTTCATAACGCATAACATACCTAAATATATATATACTCTATAGTTACAGAAAGTCTGTATTTGATGAAAACTTGTATAATATAATGATGAAGTACATTAAATATATGTATGTAATTTTCAGTACTTACAAAAGAAGGAATATTTTATATGAAGATAGTAACGCCCACTACAATCTGATTACACTCAGGTACAGGAAAATAATACTAGATTAAAAATGGATTATTGCATTTGATTGAATAGATAAAAGCAAAGAAAAGCAGTGCAAGTTTTAATATATGTTATTGCTGTCAGGACTTTTAACCCACAATTCAAATGAATCTATAGCTCTTTCCTATGGATAACCTGGCCCAGAGTATTCATTGTACAGTCCACATTCTGCAGTCCAATGAAATTCTTATCTGATTTATTTTCAGTTATATTCACAGATGGAGGCAGAAGCTGATCCCCTGACTTTGAACAGTCTGCTGCTCATTTGGAATGTGATAAACAGCTAGTAGTGCCATGATAAGCCAATACAAGATTTTAACACACCTTTTTTTTTTTAAGACACCTTTTCTGACTCACTGGGAGGTCTGCAAAGCCAGCACAGAGACTATACAACATAACAGTTACTCTAAACTGTGCTTTAACCCGAAGTTGGCAAGCAGTGAAAGATTAAGCAGAACAACTGGCATCCAAAAAGAAGAACACATAGGGAATTATGCAGAGACAAATCTCACTCAGCAGTGGTAATACTGCTGTCCTCCAGAGACTGCTGCTTCGTCATCGTATACATAAATGATTCAAAATAAACAGCCATTCTCTAGGAGTGAAGCAGACAGTACACAATGCATGTACAAACCCACAGCTGAGGCAATGACTAAAGCACCTACTCAAAAGTGTCTCCCCAAAAATGTCTGCTCTAGTGGCTCTCACAAATACTCCCAAAAAGACACATTCCAAAACATGGAGCAGTGCTGAGCTGGTGACTTCTGCCACCTAATCATAATATGCAGCTGCACAAAATAACAGGAAAATTAATTTGAAGTTTAGCCATGCAATAACAATGTTTCCTGTAAAATGTATGCATATTGCTTCAGATCAAATACAGAAAAAACTGATCAGTCTCCAATCAGGCAAGTTCCACAGCAGCAGTAAAAACTGTTTATAAAAAGACAGTTTAGCCTCTCATAAAACATAATACCTTCTTTCAAAGGAAAGGGCAACACTAATACATTCTGTTGAACAAGGCAGAGAGGCTAGGGCAGCAGTGAATAAAGTAGTAAATATCAATAAAAGTGACAGTATGATTCAGAAACAAATGTGATTTTCTGGTAGAACAAATGGTGTGCAATAGGCACTATAAAATGTAATTGGAAATTCCATATATGTTTACATTAGGAACCTAATTATTTGGAAAACAATATACTCTAAACAGAAATTCATGATTTAAAGGTACTTAATAATTATTATATGAAAATTCATACTCTTTCAGAAGATTTCAGAAGTAATGAGTGTTGGTTTCAGAGAAACAGGAAGTAACAGACCTTGTGGAAATCTTCATTATAATTTAGCTTTTCTGCTGGTTTGAAAGCAAATGTCAATTCATATACGCAAATTCATTTTTCTATTGTTATGAAATACACTCACTCCTGCAATGTTTACTCATAATACTCCACAACTAGTACTACCACTGATGATAACACAAGACAAAGAAGCACAGTTTCATTTAAGCAAACAATATTCTGTTTTCTGTCATTGTGCTTCTACCATTCTGGCTATCTACCCAAAGGAATATCATAGCTAATTGATCCCATCATAGTCTGAACACCTATCAGGCTCTAAAATTAATTGTATGTATTAGAATAGCAAAGAGCAGAAATTCTCTATTTGAAGTGTTGATTTCTGAGACTCTGAAGGTAGAACAATGTCAAACAATGAAAATTGCTCAAAATCATTAGGTGTTATGAATGGAAAACTATTCCATCTATTGCAACTAACTAGTCATATACAGCCTTATTTTAAATGAGACAATTGTGATACAAACAATGAATTCAAAAAGTGTGTACTTTGTACTGTTCCTACTATCAGTAAATTTAACAAGTGGCAACTCAAAATGAGAAAGGAGGCGATGAGAGCATTAGTTAAAATTATGCTATTTAAATAAGGAATGAGGCTAGTTCTCTCGGGTACTGAGAAAGCACAGAAGGACATAAAAAACAAGCCCTAACGGACTGAGCTACCCACCTGCCTGGATCTATAACAAGTGGGAGACCTCATACAGACAGAAAGCACTGCAGAAAATGCCTCAGAGGCAGAAGGTGTGAACACAAAGAAATTGCTTCTAGTATGTGTTTTATTTTACTATAAAGATATGATAAAGGCTACAGCTTAGATTTTGTCTATCTGATTTCTGAAAAACACGTAAAGCTTTATTCTCAAACTGTGAACACATTTTGTAGAACATTTTCTCTTTTTCATGCTTATTAGGAACAACTTGGTCAGCTTTGGTGAGAATCATGAGTATTATGTCTTGCTAAGGTTCTCAGAATACTAGATAGCTGTACCAAGTGTCAGAAGAACAAGGGTTTGTTCACACATTCTTACCACTCTTACAATTTACACTTGCAAAATGATACTGGATAATGGTCCCAATTGTAGTTAATAGGGCATACCTGCTGAGATCACTAATGCATAACCTCAATGGTAATTCAATTTAAAAGGAAGCTTTTGTAGGGTGTCTGCAGTATACAATTTAATTATATTAAACTTGGTTTACTGACAGCCTCACTAGTAGTATTGACAGCCTGATGTCTGAATATCTCTTTCACTTAACTTTCAAGTCTAGGCCAAATTTCTGGCTAAATCTCTTGTTTCCAGCAGAAGAATGGTCAATGTATGTACTTGATGGCATAGTTCAGGGGAAATGCAGGGGAGTGGAGTTTAACTGCTTTAAATCTAGATAATGCAGATTCTACCTAACATTCATCTATGATTTCAGTTTACAATTTACTAGGTATTACAGCTTTTTGACATGACACTATAACCAGATTATCTTCACACTCACTCTTCGCTCCTGCTAGACAGCATTCTGCTCTGAAAACACATGGCTCTCAGGTGTGAGGGAGAAATGGTTTGCAGGAAGGAAGAAGAAACCCCCTTGCTCCTGGTAACACAGCCAAGTAAAAGCAGTGTTAGTCCCTTGGCCCAGGAATGGAGGACAGAATCCAGTTAATATCATGCATGAACATCTCGATCAGCACATAGGACAACACAGGACAAACAAAGAACACACAGACTGGGTTACTAACTGGAGCTGGTCTACAGGGTTTGCTGAGGTCACCAGAGCAAATGGAGTCCTGTCCATCAGAGAGACCACCTTCTGCTAGGATCAGTTCCCAAGGAGGCCAAAAGTCTTTCTTTAAAAGCTCTGCTCTCTTCTTTTCTAAGTGTGGCCTCAGCAAGAGTATGTATTCACCTTATGTACTTCCCTGTGACAATACATGGAGCGTGGTAAAAAAACCACACTGGAGAAAACACCTGAAGCCATGCTGCCATCTAAGTCCTCCAACTATTTCACATGATGTCACATGCCCTCTCTTGTTTTCTGCTGCACAATGTCACAACTTCAGTAACTTTCCCACCCACTTACTGTTCTAATCACTGTGACTTATGCACAGCAAAATCTGAAGAAAGGCACAAAACATGTGTTCATATTCTTTGAGGGGCAAGAACAGAACTGAATATGAAAACAGAAGGAACTCCTGTAGCTCATTTGAAAATAACAAGCGCTCTGAAACGGCCCCTAAGGATTTGTTCTGGATGAGTCTGTAAAGGGAAGCACTGTCAGCTTGACATTCATCAGGATTAGGCAGCAAGTTAGGATCACCTGTCAAAATCATAACTGTAGATCAAGATACCTGCACACAAACACACATGAAGTCCCACTTTAGGTCTATAATCTTCTGCCACAAGGCTCTGGTATCTCAGCTCACGAACCAGTGCAAAGGTCTTAAATGGATGAGTCACTCTTCTTGGCCACACAAGAACTTGCTCACAGTGCTCTTTTGTTGAAATCTTTAAGAATAAGTGATTCATCTCACAGTTTCATCGTATGAAGCTTTGTTGGCCTGGAGGAACTATATACATTGAAGGTATAGAAGGGGTGAATTTTCTTAATGGCACAGGAGCACAAGGCCATCAGTTGAACAAAGCAACTGTTCAGCTGGAAAAGCTTATGAAAAAATACAAGTCTCTAGGCTCAAGCAAATAATTTGAAGAAATATACAACTAAGACATATGGAGAATTTGCTGCTGATGTGGATATTGTAATCTGAGGGTAATACATTTTCCAAGAGTTTTAGAGAGTGATACTGACACTGTAGAAATTTTCAAGCTGTTAATACCACACTATAAGGTATCTTTGAAATGTTTTAAAATGGATGTTTGGAAACCTTTATGATTTAATAGATTTGACAATAATAGTGTAGTAATTACATATGATTTTGTTTCCATTGTAGATTTTGAATTGCCAAGACCTGGAATAAAAAGCTACTCTATAGCTTTCAAAAAGAAAAAAGAGCTACATGCAACCTGCATTACTTTTCCTTTAGATTCTTTA
Source organism: Geococcyx californianus (assembly GCA_013389885.1). Lineage (NCBI taxonomy): Eukaryota > Metazoa > Chordata > Aves > Cuculiformes > Neomorphidae > Geococcyx > Geococcyx californianus. The sequence continues at coordinate 19,722 of VWPV01021708.1, forward strand.
AGAGAAGACCCTAGTGCCTTGTGGGCACTAGACTAGAATTAGTGAAATATTGTACTTTTAAAAATATATTTTTCCAGAATTTTTTTTTCCTTGTGATGAAGACTTCATTAAATCAGCCACTGATTATGAGAGAGAAAACAATCATTTTATCAGTAGAAGGAGGGAAAAAAATCTCTCTGTTAGTGCATGCATGTAGTTGTGTGATGTCAAACATGTTTGTAAATAAAATAATAAAGATAAAGCAAAAAACAGGTTTGGAACAGTCACTGAGGTCTTGCAAAAATACTGAGAAACAGATTATATCTATGTTTCCAGTGGATGTTCAGGTGTTTTTGTAAAATTAACATTATATATAAACACAAATCAGTGTTTAAGTGCCAGATGGTTAATGAAGGCCAGCCAGGCAACTTCCATAATTTACAATAATGAGTATGGTAATGAGTCTGCATTATAAACTGAACAGCCGAGTGATATATTGTGCCTACTTGAAGTAACAAAGCACTTGGAGTGTTTGATATTAGTAAAAAATGTTGCTTTTCAACAAAAAAAAAGGGGGGATAAAAGCAATAGATTTGATTAAGTTGAATGAAAGGATCCTCAAAGTTTGTTATAAACACAAATAAATTTAATCTCCATTAACAGCAAGCAACTAGAATTAAAAGGAAGTGACTGAAACTTAAACATTAAATTCGTTCCATTAATGCATCTTGATAATGAACAGCTTTTCCATTCCTTCTTCTGTTTTCATTGCCTTCACTAGTAGTAACAAAGAATCCTACTGCTTTTGGGGGGGCTTCATTCAAAGTTAGGTTTGTTACAATCATGATAGATTCACATCTAGTACTTATCTGTGATAACAGATTGATTTAATGATCTATTTGCCTGTGCAGTTACAAGACAATTCCTGCAGATTAGTCCTAAAGTTGAAACTAACCATTCCCAGTATGGCCTCTGTAGTTACACCTTTTAAAAGAATATAAAGTTGAATTCTTTTCTCCATTGTTGAGAGAGACCAGTCTGGATCATAGATCATGTTTTACATACTTAAGAGATGGCCAGATAAAAGCTGATGAAGAGATGCCATTATGGTGTAAGAAAAGCAAGCAAAGTCCTATGGTTCTTCTACCTGAAACCTGAAAACTTGTGAAGGTGGTTCCACTTCTTCCATTCCCAGGTGGTCTTTGGTGGGAACCCTATACTCTCCAGCTCTCAAAATGCCGTTCTCCTTCCTCAGATCATACCTGAACATCTGTTTTTATGTTCACAACGGATGCCTTCACTTTGACCCTTTTTTATTTCTCAGACAGCCTTTTAGTCATCTGAAATGCTTACATGATCTGGCATGTTTTGTATTTTTTCATTTTCAGAGTAACCTTCAGAGTAGCAAAACTGCAGTAAAACAAAGGCTTCCTCTTTCTTTCCCCATTGTCTTCACAATTTAACATCTGTTTTACTATTACTCACGTCTTCATTTTCCAGCTAGATGTTCATTCGAGATGCCTCTTTAACAACAGATAAATCACTGTGCTAGCATTTTCATCAGTCTACACCAGTATGTGAATAAGCACAGGCTCAGCAGGTCTATACTGCTAGCAGTTCCAACATCACTATTTTTAAAGCATTTATTCATGGAATAACTAGGAACCATAGAAATGGTGACTTAAGCATAAAATTTTCACTGGATTTAGTAACTCTTTTATTGCTGATTGAAAGCCTTACTTTTTCACTAGATTTCTTCCCTACAACTTCTTGATCTCTTAAAACTATTACAGTTTCTTTCATCATTTTCAAACCAACAACTTGTAAACTTCCAGGATTTATTCAGTGACTTCCTTACACTTTGTATAGCCCTCATTCAGCTGGAGCCTGCTGATTTTTCTGCAGTCTGTGCTGGTGAGAAATATCCTTGACATCATTTTACTAGGAGTCAGTTTGGAAATGACACTGCTGTAGAAAAACTAGTGGCACTCCGCCACTTCCAAAAGCTCCGTAATCTACTTCCTTTTACTATTCTACATCATCTTTCTTATCATTCTGTCTTGTCAAACAGATGCCATGACCCTACATTGTCAATAGAAAGCAGTTAAAAAGATGCCTATATAAAAATACTACACTACTTCAAAGTAGGTGCTCTCAAAATGAGAGTTTGATACTCCCTTTGGATTTTTTTCACAGAATGCGAAGGGTACAAAGATTTTTCTTTCTTAGTGTTATGCCTCAGATTAGACCTAGACAAAATGCTGCTTGTTTTAAAGAAGCGTCAAAGCAAAAACAGTGAAACAATGGGCTTTGTGCAATACATTGGCTTTAGCCATACTGTTCTTCCATTTCCTTCTTCCTTCTCATTACTTCCTTTTCACTATTAGGCACTTCAGGAGCTGATTTTTTTTGTCTGCCTCATTAATCTTTTTCTTCTATTTCCTATGCTATTACAGTCATCTATGTATATTATTGTATGTTGTTTGTTCTGCACAGTATACTTTTCATTACCCAGGTTGTTTTCCTTTCGTTTCAAGTCATGTCTATTCATTTTTGGGTGTTGGTTGCTTTGTTGTTTCTCAGCATTTCTACATGAGTCATTTCATTTTGGCTTTTGATTCGGTTGTTCAGGTTTGGTACGTATTTTAGGTGTATTATGTCACAAAATGTTCATAATTCTATTTAAAATTGATGATTGCCATTATGATATTAATTAATCTAGTTTTAATCTAAATGTACCATGGAAATTTTAAATATAGTAAGTAGTATGAATTCAAGTGTGACTTGATGGAAGAAGATATTATTATGCCACTGTTAGTAAGAGACTTTGAAAGTGCTTTTTCAATATCTTCCATACACAAACAACTTAGGCTAAATCGAATCTGATGACTGTAAGATTTCTATGTAAACTAAAGGAAAATACTAATATTCTGTGGGAGGAATTACTAGTAAGAACTGGTTACTAGTAAGTCCTAAACCTTCAGGACAAACCTGACAGATGTTTTAAAATCCTGGCAGTAACCAGCTGCAAGATTTCAATAGCTGTCTAAGAAAACGGTCAAATAAGAAGGATAACACATTACTTACCAAAACAGTCTGAGAGCAACTTTAGATAGCAATCTTATCATAAATACTGCTGGGTTGGCTTTGCTACCTTCCTTTACTGTACATCTGTTAGTCTAATTTTCTCTCTCTCCTGCTTGTTTCCTCAGTCCTCCTTTTCTTCACCTCCCCATCTCATTTTTCTCTTGAATATTTATTTTTCTCTCATTTCACTTCTCTGTCTTGCTTGTCATCAGACTTTTAATACTCTACATCTTTTATCTTATTCTGGTTTTAATACAAGAAGAAACCAAAAATTGGTACATTCTACAAACATAGACATCTAAAAAGCATCTTGAATCAAGGTTTTCATAATAGGATTGTTCCAATTTGTATTATTGTGAACTATATTCAGCATAATTTTTCTTCTGAGTTTTTTTTTTTAAATAATAAATATACTTCTGCTGTTTTTTGGTATACATGCATTTTTCCATTCAAATGGAACTATAATCTGTTGCGCTCTAATTCTAGTATAGGAAAACACACAACTACAAATACAATGAATACTACTAACGCATTTGTCTAATACATTTGATACATGCAGTATATGATAATTTATAAAATATAAGATAAAAAGTTTTAAAGAAATGCAATATTAATGGTGCTTCTACCATTGAGTACCATGTTTGTGTAATGACCTGGGGTCTTGGTTATACTGAACTCTTTATTAACATACAGCAAAAAAACTGCCTTTGTTTTGAAGAATTTGTAATGTATACATACTCCAGTATAAAGTTACATGAAGATCATATACTCAAGATGATTTATAAATAAACAATGTCCATATTGAATGACTTCAGAAATGTAATTTTTAAAGGGAAAGGCAATGGGATTTAGTCTCTCTAAATGGGATTTTAGTCTCTCAATGGGACATAGACTCTCTTAAAATTCATGCTTTGTGATTATAAAATGGTATTTTATTGAATGTCTCACAGTTTTTAATCTAAAATAAGTTGTCGTTATTACTTTTCGTTGTTATTTGTATAACAAACTTGCTTCATTTGAAAGAAGTTAGGGATTAGCTCTTTAATACCTTCCTTAATATTCTGACACATTTTGATTGAACATACACAATTTTTCCTTACCTTTCTGGGACCGTTGCTTAGAACCATCTGTGAGAATGGGATGGGAAATCAGTACAACTGTCTCATAAAGACAGTATTATTTTTTGAAGAGCATTAATTACTGTCTAAATGTTTTAAAACATTTAAAATTATTGTGAAGGACAGGGGAAACTGAAAAAGGATTCAGAATACAGACTTTCTTATGTATGATGTATGAAGGAGGAAAGCAGGGGAAAAGATTGTTCTCTGCCTTGTAATGATTACATAAAAAGCAAGAATAATTACCAGCTCAGTGGTTAGGCTGGTAAAAAGGAAGAAACACTCACCAAGCAGTTGTTTTTTCAGCTTCAGCAGATTGTGCACATAAACACACACATAACCCCTCTTGGTGAGTTTTGCTATCCTGTAAAATCTAATGAATTATCTTAATGGCACATTTTGATGCACATTGTTCCATATGATTGGTTGATGTAATTTCAGTTTTTATATTGTCTAAGACTTAACTAATGGCTGCAATTCAAACTAAGGATAAAAAGGTAGATACGGAAGAGATGTGTGCATTTTTCCAATTCTTTACAGACTAGGCTTATTACCAGCATGAAATACAATGATGACTCTATGAATAATTCTTAATAATCCTGAGTACAAAATGTAGGTGAATCTGGGTAGCCCCCTAGTGAAATAAAGTTTCTGCATCCCACTTGGTATTCTGGAGTCTGTTCACATAAGAGCCTACTTCTTTATCAACTTTTCATTCTAGTAAATTTCAGATCAAACCTAGGAGTTCTGTAAACCTAGTACAGAGTAAACACATTTGTATTAATCAGTATCCTAATATATCCAAAATAGCTTTATGTACCTTACATTCTTTGTCAAAATGTATCATATTATTGATCACATGAAAAAGACAAAGTTACAGAAATTCAGACATGGTATCCATGACAGGAATGAGAACAACAACACAAAAGATCAAATGCAGAATTATGCTTGACAAGTCAGATAGTAATGGCTGCAGTTTAATTAATATATGTCCATTGAGAACCAAATGCTCCCACAGATGTTGCACAGACTTCTAGGCCTGAATCCACCAAAATACTACGTTTTCTGTCACCTATAAGAGCATAGTTGCTGAGGTTACAAATGACTATAATTCTTATTTGTGTTGTGGGTGTTATTATTTTTAAGATAAAGACAAGGCATCTACAGAAATTAACAATGGTAATATATCAGCAAGTACCAGAGAGGCGGAATAAGAAAAGTTTATAAGTATCCATCTTCTAGTTATTTTCTCCTACTAATAGACATGGTGGCAGTAGTTTCAAGGGTTAGCATCAGGAAAGGAGAAATGCTTACTGGAATTCATTCACACCATCCTGGTACCAAAGCATGCTTAGAAGATGATTGCCCTCAATTTTTCTGTTCCCAGTCACTTAAACCAATACTTTATTCAATACCTTACTCTCTTTAGAGTACAGGGGGCAATATAAACCAAAGACTGCACGTAATCTTTTTTTTCTTTTCTAAAAAAAACTCTCTATAAAATCTTTCACATGCTGTAACAATTTCAGGAACAATATTTGCTCACAAAACTATATGGTGTAACACAGTTAATGTACCTAATTCCATTCTCATTGGTACCAATTTTAAACACATCATGGGAGTATAATATGACACTTTACTGTTATTCTGGTTTGTTCTTCTCAGAGATGTATACTCCATTCTTGAATTTAAACAGATCTTAAAATTTAGAAACACTCAGACCCAGTATTTGTTATAGGGAAATACCCGTCAGCTGAATTGTTTCAAGATATTAATTTGTGCAAAAATAAAAGGTCTGAATGGTATGGAAAAGAGGTGATTGCAATGCACAAGACAGTAACCCCCATGCAGATACAGAAAGTAAAGGATTTTCACAAAACGTAAAGAATGACCTGTGTTCTGGCTTAGCTAATCTATGCAAATTTTCAATGTGTTCAGCAACCAGCAAATGTGGTCAAAATCATAGAATCATAGAACGATTTGGGTTGAAAAGGACCTTAAAGATCACATAGATCCAACCCTTCTTCCATGGGCTGGGACAATTTCCACTAGATCAGGCTGCTCAAAGCCTCAGCCAACTTGGTCTTGAAAACCTCCAGGGACGGAGCTTCCATGTCTTCCCTAGGAAACCTGTGCCAGTGCCTCACCACCCTCACAGGGAAAAATTTCATCCTCATATCTAATCCAAATCTCCCCTCTTTCACCTTAAAACCATTATCCCTCCTCCTATCTTTACATTCCTTGATAAAAAGCCCCTCTCCTTCTTTCCTGTAGGCTCCCTTGAAGTACTGGAAGGCTGCTATAAAGTCTCTGGAGCCTTCTCTAGGCTAAACAAACAAGTGCAACTCTCTCAGCCTCTCTTTGTGTGGGAGGTGCTCCAGCACTCTGATCATCTTCGTGGCCCTCCTCTGGACTAACAGATCCACGTTCTTCCTGTGCTGAGGATTCCAGAAATGAATGCCATATTCCAAGTGAGGTTTCATGAGAGCAGAGCAAAGGGGGAGAACGATCTACCTCAACCTCCTGCTGTAGCTCAGGATATGGCTGGCTTTCTGGACTGCAAACGCATACTGCTGGCTCATGTTGAGCTTCTCATCCATCAGTATCCCCCAAGTCCTTCTCTTCAAGGGTACTCTCAGTCTCCACCCAGTCTCTATTTGTGCTTGGGATTGCCCTGACTCAGCTGCAGGGCCTTGCACTTGGCTTTGTGCAACTTCCTAAGGTTCACACAAGCCCAGCTCTCAAGCCTGCCCAGGTCCCTCNATGTGGGACAGTGCACAATTCCACATAGATGATATCAGTTACTCTTCCCTTATCCATCAGTGCTATAGTCCCATTGCAGAAGACCATCAAATTCATTAGGCATGATTTGGCCTTAGCAAAGCCGTGTTAGCTATCATCAATTACCTCTTTATTTTCACTGTGCCTCAGCAGAGATTGCAGGGGGATTTGCTTCGTGATCTTGGTGCACACAGAGTTGAGACTAACTGGCCTCTAGTTCCCTGTGTCTTCCTTTTTCATTCTTTAAAAATGCGGGTTATGTTTCCCCTTTTCCAGTCAGTCAGTGGGAATTTCACTGAACTACCATGATTTCTCAGATACGATGGACAGTGGCTTAGCAACTTCATCTGCCAATTTGTGCTGGACCTAGTGGATGCATCTCATCAGGTCCCATGTACTTGTACATGTTCAGCTTCCTTGAATGTTCTTACACCTGATCTGCTGCTACAGAAGGTGGTTCTTTGTTCTCCCAGACCCTGCTTTCACCTTCTGCAACCAACGGCAGTTTGGCTTGAGCTCTTGCCAAGTAAAAGACTGAGGAAAAAAACCTCATTGAGTACATGAGCCTTCTCCGTATCCCAGGCAACCAGGTCTCCCAATACCTTCATCGGCACTCTCTCATTCCCTCAAGTCTTCCCTTTGTCACTGATATACCTACAGAGGCTCTTCTTGTTGCCCTTGATGTCCTTGGCTAGATTTATTTTTGTCAAAGCTTTAGCTTTCCTAACCTGATCCTTGGCTGCCCAGACAACTTTTCTGTATTCCTCCCAGGCTACCTGCCCTTGCTTCCTCAGTCAAGATGGATGTTCCATATATGGAAAATACAATGCTTATCAAGATGTTGCAAAGCTATCTTAATTTGTGGCTTCTTTAGACCAAGAACAAAGCAGATTGCCTGCAACCATAGCTACTAGTTCAAATGTCGAATTTCTCTCTTAAGTGTACTATGGAAGCAGTGGCAGCTGACAGGCAATCCAAGTGTAGAGGCTAAGTGGATAATGGAAATTCCAGGAGAGATCAATAACGCAAATTCCAGGGAGATCCCTTGCAATATTTGAGGAAAGCCAAAAGTGAAATGAAATGCTATGCTTCAGTAAGCTGGGTGGAAATGTCTGCTGTGAACAGTACAAATTCAGTACTGTTTCTGTGGTCTTTCTGTTCCCTGCCAGAATACATGACGCTTTCGGTTTTTGCCTTTATTACTGGAAATACAGACTATAGCAACAACTTCAAATGAAAATCTGACCCACTCAGCAAAAAAAGAGAAATGTAGCCAGACTTCTCAGTTACTGCCTCCCATTTAAATGCACAGAAATTCTACTGTGAACCCAGGAAGAGCACAAAGCTGTAAGGGTCCCTTACTTAAAATGATTCTTCCTAAGTAAGCACCAGTGCCTAGCAGGCCTACTGGGCCAGGCAGCAAAATGCATAATTTTTGATAGGTTTAACTTTTGCACTGTTTTATGCTGCTTCTGGATGGGATAGTACTAATAGAGAGATGTGACCCTCTCATTGCTTTGGAAGGGCATTCCTATTTCTACAACTCACCTTTGAAGGAGCAAGTGAAGATTTATTTAATTTTCTTTTTATATAAGAGAAACCAGACAAGACAGCAGAGAAGGATTCCAGGCAGAAGTCCTGCTGTAAAGCCTAGGTGTAGGACAGAACAGTTCAACTAGACAGCCTCATTTTTTTAAATAAATTTCCGTGTTTAAAATGAGTTTTAGACTGTCACACTGAAAGCCGGGATACTGAATATGCTTGTTTGGGACGTGGGCTATAGCATTTGCATGTGTATATGCTTACATCTAATCTACATAGATTTTTTGAGATACATCACAATTTGCATCACTTTTTCCAAAGTACCTGCAATATATCAGATGGAATAATTGTGTGGTTTTTTCTGAAATATTATTTTAAAACAAATCCATTGCAGTACTTATATATAATTACAGAGCACTATATGAAGGAACTATAGGAAACACTACTTTTTTTTGTCAGAGTTCTTAGACAACATTTCATCTCTGTGAACAGTTCCTGCTTATCTTCTCTCTGACTCTTTTTTCCATATCCCAGATCGCAGCATAACAAAGTCAAATGCCCTTTATGTGCATTAAAATTTGAAATGGTCTTTTTTCACAAGAACTTCAATGCTCTGACAGAAATAACAGTTACTTCAAAGGAAAACACAAGTTCTCCCGCATCAAATGACTTAAGGAGAGAAAATATAGTTCAAGAAAAATCTCCTTTAACTCAGAGAATGACTTAGCATAACATAGTCCACTTTAAACAGTCTTCTTAAAGAGAAAGTTAAATATATGAAGTTTGACTTTAGCCACCTTGCTTCAGATACCCAACTTGGTTCATACGAAGCTAGTTAAGGCACCTCTGTAATGCATTATAGTAAAAGTATACCTGAACTTTGCTTTAAAGCATATATAACCTTTTTAACATATCAAGGATACAAGCCACTTTGCTTACTGACGTTTAAAAAATACATTTTTTTTTCCTTTTCAGCACATTCAATCTAAATAATTACCATAAATGTTTGGAAAACATACTTCACAAACTATCTACAAGATGATGGATCTGACTAGATGGCCTAACAAAAGAAATGTGTTCTGAAAGACAAATATTTTGCTCAATAAATTTCATTCTTATAAATTTTTGTAGTATGCTGATTAGGTGACAGACTGGTATGACAGACACATAAATAAAATTAACAAAGAAATCTCCCACCTTAGGGTACCCTCTGGTCCTCCTGCAACTTTTTGTGACAGTAGTCAAAACTCTAATTTCAAGTGTAACTGTTACCCTTTCTTCCATATCTTCTGAAGGTCATCCTGAGAAAAGGTATGGAATTTCTTAAAATCGCTCTAAAACCTTTTTGGAAAGCTAACAGCCTTGTAAAGTATGACATCACCTAGGCCCTTTGCTTGATTAAACTAAATGTTTCTCAAATAATTTTTCTTTTATTAAAAATGTGACCTATGAATCTTTATATGATTACAATTTACAGTAGATTCAGGACAAGGTAACATTTGCATTTGTTGTAGGTTTTGAAAAAACACTGTCCTATTTCTGGAAAACATGTCTGTTTCACACATGCTCCTTAAAATTTTGTAGGAACCTCGCACAATGAACTCAGTGAAAGGAGTGCTGAGTGACAAGGACATCACTGTTCATGGACACAGACATCAAAACCAAGATACTCTTCCAGCAGCAAATTTGCGGAGGACACCAAGCTGGGTGCAAGTGTGGATCTGCTTGAAGGAAGGGAGGCTCTGCAGAGGGATCTGGACAGGCTGGATCGATGGGCTGAGACCAACAGGATCAGGTTCAACAAGGCCAAATGCTGAGTCCTGCACTTGGGACACAACCCCATGCAACGATACAGGAAGAGTGCCTGGAGAGGTGCCTGACAGAGAAGGACCTGGGGGTGTTGGTTGACAGCCAGTTGAATATGAGCCAGCAGTGGCCTGGGTGGCCAAGAAAGCCCACAGCATCTTGGCCTGTGTCAGA
>VWPV01021709.1:0-18202 GCA_013389885.1 Geococcyx californianus
TGTTTGTTTGGGTTTTTTTCTTTCAATTTTTTGTAAGTCATGTAGTGTCATCCTTGTAAGTTGGAGGTTTGAAACCTTCAACTTTCAGCTGGTGAGTACCAGCCAGGTCACTTTGAATATGCAAAGTCAATAGCATTTAGTGGTAGCAGCTGCTAGTTGAGTCCTCATTTTTAATGGATCAGCACAGTCATTGAAATGTCCTGGGGTTTTTTTTATATAACATTGACCAAGTGAAGGACAGTTCTACCACATTATTTAGGAAATATTATGAAAGTGGTACAAGTCATATAGAAGAACCTTGTATGGTGTCAGCATTGCTATATGGTGGGAGGGGAATAGTTCTATAAAGAAGTTGAACGTGTTGGTTACACAACCTGATTATGTAACAATTTTAAAACATGGCAATATTAGAAAAGACGTTAACATCTGAAAGCGCATCATTTTACCTTCAGGGGAAAAACCTCTGGAGGCAGTATGTCTGCTGGGAAGCTCAGAAAGCTGTGTGATGCAATGACAGTTGTCCCACTTCTCAGGGCTGGATGCTCTGGAGCTGCAGGCAGGATAAAAGTTGAGTGCTGTACCTTAAAGGTATTGGACTCTTTCTGGAGTACTCTTTCTAATTGCAGAATAGGGACAGGAAAGGAGTAACTGATCAGTTTGGGGGGGATTTTGTAGAAAGTATCTGAATTCTGGAAACTTGACTGTCCAACTTCTTGAAGCCTTTCCCTACTCTGGTTTCCAGCAGCATCTGATGTTGGGATTTTCAGACAGTCTGCAGAACCATTTTGCATTTAGAGTTTCTTACATAGTCAGCATATTGTTGTAGTTTAAATTGCAGGGTCTTGTACTCTTACATTGAAATAATTTCTGCATATGATGGTTTTGTTTTATATTATTGCTAATGAAACTCTATAAAAAAAACCCAGAAGCAGTAGATTCAAGTCTCCTGAACACCACACACAGGGCAAATGGTGACAGGACAGCTTCTTGGGGCCCTGGGCCAAAACATCTTCAGGGCTGTAGTGGACACTGATGTTAGGTAGCAACTCATTCAGAATGTGGTACGAAGGAATAGTACATCAGATGGTAAAGAGCAATAAAACTATTTTCATGTACTACTGTTGGTATAATAGCTTCCAGTTAGGTCCGGTTTTCGACTTATATTCTGTGTAATTAGGAAGGAAACTGGGATTTCTTTCTTGTGGCCAGTTAACTAATGCACCAGTGAAGTAACGCCTTTTCATAGCTTATGATTTGGCCAGATCCATGATATGTAAGCAAAACTGTTGTCCTGAATAGGACTCTGAATCTTGCTGCTTGATATTACTTGGTAGTATTTTGCTTGTGAAACACCAGTCGGGATTAGTCAAGTTTCACAGGAGTTAAAGTGTGCAGCGGAGCATCCATGTTCGGTATTTAGTTTAAGGTCTCTGCAACCAGTAGCAGCATCACCTCACAGCATCTCACTAGTCACCTGAATGGGTGGTGTTCTGTAGGAAACTACTTGGTGAAGTCAAAACACTTGTGCTGTGCCTTTATTAACTGTAGGCACTCAGGATAAATTTGTTACTTAAGATTTCTCAGGTGGGAAGGGTACTGATACACTTGAACCAGAAATAGAAACAACTGGTGAAAATAGATAAAGCTACTGAATTGCTTGTGACTGCTAAAGAAGATGACAACTCTGGGGCACAGCTGGTGGTTTGTGGAACATGTCAAAAAGCTTATGTTGTGGCTGCTAGCACTGAACTTCTTATCTGAATAAATAAAATGTCCTTCCGTGTCACTTCCAATCCTGTGACTGTCAAGAGCAGAAACAGTTCATCTAAGCTGCAAGAGCAGTAAAATACGAAAGAAAACTTGCAATTACTTTAATGTATCTTTCCCTGTTGTTCGTATACAAGAAAAATTAAAACTTACTAAAAGGACACAGTTTCAAGTGAACTGTTCTGTCTTGCCTGGATTTCATCTTTGTATTCTGTATTCCAATATGAAATTGCTTAAAATTGCTGTCTTTTTCTTTCATTTCAGACTTGAGTTGTGGTTTGGGTGGCCTCTTTGGTAATCTGTTTAATTTGGTGACCTTGTATCCCTATTTAAGATGAGAGAACTTGCTGTGTTTAAACCACATTAACTTAAAAAACCCCAAAACCAAAACAAAAGATCATCTCCTGTACTGTCTCCAGCTCACTTGGAAAAAAACCCCCATTTTATGGCTAAATATGAGTGCTTTGTAATGAAACAAAAATAGAAAATTCTGTTTAGGAGTACTGAATGCCCTCTCAGAGTTGATGCTTTGGTAGCGTGCATTGCTTTCTGTGGCTAAATGAGACTGTGTGACTCTGTTGGTGGTTTGTAGTGACTTGCTAAGAAATGCTAGGTTTACCATTAGAAAGCAAACCAAGCTTCTTAGGTGCTGGAAAGTTTCTTTCTTATTGCTTACACCGGAAAAGAATTTAGGTAATAACTGAGTTACTGTAATCTGCATCCATTAAGATTTTTTTAAATTTTTTTTGGTCAGTTTATGCAGAAAAACTGAGCTCTGCAGAGATCCTTAAAGGAAGTGTATAGCTGAAGCAGGAATGTGTTTTTTGATAGTTCTGAACACTTGTTGTGAGAAATGCTGCATTTATATTACCTTTATGGACACAATTGCCCGACTGGAAGTACAGGCTTCTACATCTCGTTTACTGAAAAAAAAAAAAAAAAAAGAGTAACTGAAGTCTGACTGACTGGTATGGACCAGAGCTTTGAGTTAGTCATAAAAATACCTGGTTTTCTCAGACTGAAGTTAAGGTTGCCAACGATGTTTCCAAATTTACAGATCACTGGGAGGAAAAAATATTTCTCAGATACATGGTAATTGTATCAGTTGGTTTTCTTTTAGGGTTGAGACTGTGAAAATTGGGATCCTTGTATAGATAGCGCAGTTTTGATCGTGCTAGGTTTGCATACTTACAAAGCATTGAGGTTCTAAACATGAATTCCGTGTTTTTAAAATCAAGGTTATGTTGCTACTTAAGTATTTTAGGTGTATTATTTAAATGTTATGTATATATATCAATATGATGTTTTTAATAGTGCATAAACTGAGTGTACAGGTAGGAATCTCAGCCAACGAAACCCCTTCATTTCTAGATGAGAGAACTGGAAGAGGTGTTAGAGCCTTTATGCTCAATAGTCCTTTTTGTTGCTTGAATTAGCCTAATTTCTCTGCCCCTGGTGTTACCTAGACAAGCTAGGGTTTTAATCAGCACTCTTGAGTGGGGTATCGAACTGACAGTGGGAATTGGGTCATTAAATTTCACATGTGAATTCTGTTCTGACAACATCCTGTGTCTCTGCCAAACATATTAACTAGTTATAATAACTTGCTGCCAGCTTTATGGTTTGTATATGGGGGGAAAGTTGCTGAACACGCACAGAAGCTTAGGACATCTGTAATGCTTGACATGGCTAACAGAAGCTCGCTCACCTTGAGATAGCAACAATAATCAGAGAATCCCAAGGCGAGGGCGTCTCATTAATGAAGTGGAGGATTAGGGTTGATGTCCTGGCTCTGTCATGAGTTAGCCATGTGATGGTTTTTTTATTTCTGTTTTTGTTAAATGTTGGAATCTTCTTACTCCTTTGCTTCTCCATCTGCTGGAGATAATTCTGTTGACCTTTTGAAATTGGACTTGCCCATTGCACTATTATTTTTTTAAAGATATCCTTTGTGAGCCTTTTTAGTCTTTATCAGCTGCCCATCTAGTGCTTATTTTACCTTCTTTCATTATCACAGAAAATTCAAATATATGTATTTACAGATGCTGTCTTGGGCAGACCACCTTGGGCAGGTTGTCTCTGTTCACTGCCGTTTACCATTTTTTAATTCTGTCCTGAGGACAGTTGTTCTTCCAGACTTCTAGCACTACCTGGGTATTTCAAGCTGCAGTAAAAATAACAGCAGGGCAGATCTCATGAGGCGGTCTCTTGAGGGTGGAAGGTTCCCCAAAGCTTGTTGCCAGTTTAGGGGGAAACGCATTTCCTCTGGATGCTTTCTCGCGGATCCCAGCATGGATGCCTGCTTGGGATCCCCTTGGATGGAAGCAGCTTCTCTCTCCTGCTCAACAGCATGGAGGAGAGGGTATGCACCTGGGCGGGTGTCACTGCATCAGTCGGCTGGTCTTGAAACTCCCTCACCACCCTTTTCCCTGCTGCTCACTCACTAGTGTGTTGGAAGCTGTTCTCAGTGCAAGGTATTTCCAAAATAAGCAGTATGAACTACAGAATCAAGATGTGTTGTGTACTTCTCTTCATTGTTACCAATAGTGGAGATATTGAGCTCTGTGTACTTAAAATGCTAGGCTGAGGTACACGGAGACACAAAGTTCCTTGTCATCCCTGGCCCTGTCAGCAAGAAATCTCTTTGTGTTGATCTTTCTGTAGAACTTTCCTCTGCCTACAGCTTCCCACTTATAAGGCTGACCTTCTGCTTTCTATTGTATTACATGCCCACCTTTTTATTTCT
Source organism: Geococcyx californianus (assembly GCA_013389885.1). Lineage (NCBI taxonomy): Eukaryota > Metazoa > Chordata > Aves > Cuculiformes > Neomorphidae > Geococcyx > Geococcyx californianus. The sequence goes on from VWPV01021709.1 coordinate 4,514, forward strand.
GATTGCTGGATTTATTTTGCCACTGAAGCAGGATGGATTTTTAGCCTGTTTTCCCTTTTCTGAGTATAGTATGTTGCTATTGATCATACTTCTGTGGCAGGTAATTCCTTTTACTGATTTTTTCTATCATAGTTTCTGTTCTAATTTGTGTCTAGTTTAGACGTATGGCACTTTAAATACACATATATTGTATTTTAGACTGGCCTGTGTTTTTCTGGCTTAAACGGAATTAAGGTTATGATTGCAAGTACCTGGACAGACAGCGTTTCTCATGTATTAATGTTTTTCCTTGCAATATTCAATTACCACGTCTCGTTTACATGTTCCAACACTTGTGGGTGGATTTGTTTGTTTTTGTGCTTTATCCCAGCTACATGAATAACTTAGCTTTGTGCTCGGGTTCACTTGCCAGACTGCATTTTATTTTCTTTGTTTTTTTTTTTTTTTTTTAAGAGATTTACTTAGATGAGAAGTATAAAATAGGAAAATAAAGACAATGTATCAGGACAGTGCAGGGTTTGCTCTTTTACCTCATTTAAGCATCTGATTTTTAACTTTTGCTTTTCCAAACAACTAGAAAATCAGAAGGTCTCACGCCATCCCACCTTGTCTCTGTGTCTTATGGCAGGCTTTTTTCTTCATAAGCAGGATATGTTAATTTTCTCGACTCGTTCATGAAAGGGAGCGAACATGACGTGCTTGATGGAGAGCCTTCATTACATGAGCCCCTGCTCACACGCCTGCCTCATCCCTGAGGATAGCTAGATTTGTAAACACTTCGGCATGGAAGAGCTCTGTTTCTTCGAGCTTTCCCAGTAGAGTGGCATAGAATGAACCGTGTGGAGAGCAGCATAATCTTTATTTAGAAGCTATATGTTTACTAATTATTAACTAGTTATCTCTTTGAAAGTTGTTATGCAATAGGACTGTTAGGTTAGTTGCGGTGCAAAGACAGGAATACAGACAGAAAGGACACTTCTTGCCTCAGTGTTCAGTCCCAATTAGTATGTCTCTTACAGAGTATCAGTTAATTTGATTGAATATGGTTTCATGCTGATACTAGGGTTCTTGCTCCTGTGATATTAGAGCTGAGGACAGATGTATTAGATTAGACTGGGAAATGAGTTCCAGAAGAAAAAGCCATGTTTTTTTCTGCTTCATTTCCAAAAAGAAGAAAATGTTAGATAGATACTTTTACATTGTTACAGTCCTTAAAAGAATAAGTATATAAACAATAGTCAGAATTAAATTGTAAACAAGATTCTCGTGCTAGATAATAGCTTTAAATAGAAAGAAGGCAAATGTGATTTAATGCTAAGCAGTACTTGGTACTGATTTGAGTTATGCTTCCAAGTAAGGTTTTGTGAAGGTACTCTGCTATTTTTACTGTCAAGTGCAACTGGAAGCTTTTATTTTATGTGTAAATCTAATTGCATCGTGACAGTTTACAAGGAAGAAAGTGAGATTGTTCCAGAGGTGATCTGAGTCAGTTTTTTTAATTACTGGTCTTAGAGAGAAACTGTTGTGGCATTGATGCATGTTTTAAAAATCAGTGAGGACTGGTGTGATAATACAAAAGCCTTTAATAAGCTGAAGTGGTAGAATAAGGATGAGATGTTTGTGGTAAATGTGATATATCCATATAAATTTGTGGATTATTAATTAGGGAGAGTCGTGTTCTGTTAAGAGTATCAGGTTTGGAAAGTTAACATTGGTGACTGTCAGCAGAGTTTGAGTACAGGCAGCGCACAGAAAAGGCAGCTTTGCAGCAAGGAGTGGTAGCAAAACTGCTCAGTTATAAGTTTTCTGACAATATCTAGGAATATTAAGTCAAAGAATGCAGAGCTGATAAAGAACTGTAACTGGAAGAAGGAATTATTTTTTACTATCTTTGTGCAAAAATATGCCCAGAAGAAGTCAACAAAAATAGTCAGGGAACTAGAACTGACTGAATTCTGAGGAAGAAGTGAAACAAGCCCATACATAGATTGGGAGGAGTCACTGAATTCTTTGACAAAAGTGAATGCAGTACACATGAAAAACGTGTGATTATTTGATTACAAAAGTTGCTGATATGAAACTGGGAGACATCTAAGCAGACTTTGGCTACTGTGAAAATTGATTTTAGTGGATATGGTCTGGGGAATCCACAAGGATTTTCAAATAACCTAGGTGAAGATGAAAATTTGCTATTAAGTTAAGCTCACAGTCATTTAAAGTCCACTGATAAATGGAGTCCATTTACCACACCACTGTGCTGGTTTTCTGCATGACACTGGTATAAACTCTAATCTGAATGACCATAATTTGGATGTTGATCAGAATTGTGCATTTAGTTATTGTATATTACAGTGTCTAGCCTCTTGTTCATATAGATTAATGATATTCTTTCTTTTTGTAGTATGACATCGCACACAAGATTGGTGACATAACAGTGGTATAGACATGAAGAAACAGGCATCATTATTTGCATGAATTTCAAGTATGGTGAAACTGAAGTATACTATGAAGTGAAGTGCTGTTTTTTACTTGATCTCACTTTAGATTCAAGATTAAGTAGACTATATTTGGGTTTTGTAAGTACCATTTTTTTTTATGCATTTTTAATGCAAATTTGACAAAATGATTACCAATATTTTTCTTGCTGCTTGTATATTTTGAAAAGCGTGTACAATCATTCTTCTCTGCACTCCCCCTGCCCCGAGATTAAAAAATTGTAATGTTAACAAAATCAACTCAGGTAGTAGAAAATATAGCCTTAAGCAGTGGGGTGCTGAAAGAAAAAGATTGTAATCTGAAGTAGAGCAGTTTTGTTTTTTCTAGCTTTCTGGTGTGCTGGTTTGCTAGGAAGTGCATCATCTATTCAGTGCTGCAGTGATACCAGTGAGGTCTTACAACCCGTGTGTGAAATGCGCTGTATTTTAAGATTGTATATATTTTATAACACTTAATAAAATGTACTTGAATATTGCAGTTAACACATGCTTCATCATAATCTGTTAATGCAGATGTTATGTTAACCCATGTCTGTAAACTGCCTCATTCCCTCTGCTCCCTAACTTACCCTGCAGGAGACTGAAGGGAAGAAGAGTGTGCTTTATAAACAACACAAGTTACACGGTCCTTTTTGCCTCCCGTGACGTGGAGACTCTGGGTATTGATTTCATAATGAAAATATTAATCAAGCTAACCATGTAAGGGTAAGACAACTATAGGCTGATCCTATAGATGGGAGCTTAGCAATTCACTTTTCATAAAAGTTGTGTCTAAGAGAAAAGCAGCGGAAGCCTAGGACCCCACTGGTACTTATGCATTATTGGTAACTCGTTCTCTGTCATAGTTCACCACCAATTTAAGGCTTAATCCAGTGATTTATGTTATGCTGTGGTCTGAAAGCAACTGGAGAATCTATTGGTAAAACTGGTGGTTATAATCCTGAAAAATTGTCACTCATTAACTTATTTTTCTGTTATTGTTATTCAGAGGAATGCAACTCTATTCTAGAATAATAAGCTCAAACTCAGATGCTTTTGACCAAAAGATCAATATAATTTGTTTTCTCACTGCACATGAAAAAAATAGTAAAACTACCTAAAAAAATAGTAATATCTTCATGAGAAAAATGAGGAGAGTTTCTAAATATCACAGGTTTAAGTAGCCAATTAAAAAAAAAAAATCCAAATCTAATTTCAGTTCAATATTATAATTACATAAAATATACTTTGCCTTTAAGAAGCAAAATATTTTCATTCCAAAACATTACATTCCACATTCTGTCTTTGACTCCATGCTGCCTAAACTTGTCTGTTGGTGAATCTGGCAAGTAATTAATCAGGGTAAAATTCCACTGGCATCAGTGTGAGAGTTGCCTAATCAAGAAGCAGCAACTATCTGTTTAGTATATTTTCCATATGGAAGTGATTTATAGGTAAAATGTGTTTTTTGCTACAGCGTGCTCCATCTGAGATGAATAAGTGTCTTTTTTTCCCCTCCTAATGAGCACCACCATCTAAGTGCTTAATTGCTGCTGTGTTAGAAAGGGAGGAGAAAGGTAATAATTACTGTGCAAGCTTATAATGTTTAAAAACTAAGTTTTGTAAAAGAACCCATTTTTTGTAGAACAATCTGCGAAATGTGATGCTCCAAAGTATGGAATAAGTGAAATAAATGAATTTTTATACTCAAATCCCTACCTAAATCAACTTTTAATATGTATGTATTTTAAGTAAAGAAAAAGTGCGTAACAAATGCTGTCCTTGAAGTTAAACATTTGTCCATTTTGTGAAGAAGTTTGCATTTAGTTTTTTTCCAGGAAACCAGTAACTGCGCAACTCTGTTGTCATCTGTCCAATGATGTGCTTGCCTAATACCACGTTCCTCCCAGATGCCCAGATACCAATACTGGGCCTTTTGAAAGGTACTGTGTGTTGAGTGTTTAGTTTGAAAGTCTGCCCCAGTGAGGTGACCAAGTAAGTGTTGTTAACTTTGTTTCTGTGGCATAAACAATGGACAAGTTTGAAAACTTGTCTGATGCCACACAGGAAGTCTAAAGATGGAGTCTGATGCTCAGTCTGCTTTCTGCCACCTTTCTCAGGCTTGGAATATAAAATAACAGAGCCTGGGGGTTGTACCTGTATCGATTATCATGACTAGATGGCTGTTTAGATTGATTGTAGATGTCAGGAGTCATTTTTCACTTGGTTGTAGATGAATTTTTCTAGTTCACAGAATGGCTTGGTCATGCACGGTCAGTGGGTGGAGAACACCCTGGCTCTTGTGCCAATACTGCTAAATGAGAAGAAGTGGTGCATTTCACGTACCTTAACTTCTTGCCAGGGCTTGTTTTTGACAGGAAAGTTCAAGTGAGTGCTTATTTGTTAACTGTGTTGTTTTCCACACCCAAAAATACCTCACATAATGTTTTATATGCAAGCTAGCTGGCCTGGACCTAGAGAGTGAGACAAAACCTCAGTGTTGCAGATTCTTGGTAGCCTGCATCTTTGCTGCAAAACGGATAAACCTACTTGCAGTGCTTTCCCAACATCTCTGCAGTATTATGTTGTTCTGTCAAATATGAATCTGATCAACTGATACTTTCCATTTAGTTCAGACCATTTCAGTTTCGTTTCTCCAAAAGCCATTATAATTACAGACATCTGAAGAGCAGCATTGTCCTCATCCACTCATGTTTACTGACATCTTCATGGTTACCAAGTCTTCTGGTCATGTAGACATTTAGGTTTGATGTAGGTTTTGGAAAATGAATGTTGCGAGCTGTTAATTAGTTTGGTTATGTGGATTCAGACTGCCTCAGTGATGTCTCGCATGCTGTCTAGGGTTTAGGGCGAGCCAGGTAGTTCACCAGATGAACTTTCCCGTAGTCTAGGGGCTGATTCAGAAACAAACTTTGCCCTGCAGGCAATATAGCTGCAATGGTGTCAGAAATGGGAAAATCTATGCAAGTGCAAGGCAATATCATATTGCTACAGCTGTATCCTTGCCTGAATTTATATCATTGTAAGTATTTGCATAAAATTAAGAAACCTCAAACCGTGGCTGTAGCACATGCATTTTGAATGGCAGAGTTCAGCATAGTACTGGAAGACTTGGCCCAGCCTGTCTGGCTCTTAGCCTTTCCTTCCTGGTCTTGGGATACGTCCTATCTTGTCAGCATGAGCATTGATGCAGTTGCGATGAGCTACATCAGAGATGTGATCAAGTTTAATATTACTTGCATATGGTGTAGTGTAGTTTTAACTCGGGTGTGTTTATCATTTCAGTTCACCAGGTGACTGCACCAATGTTTCTGCTGACAAAGGGGAAGGAGGCAGTGTGAAAGTGGAAACAAGGATCAAAGTACAAGAGAAAGGCAGACAGCTGCTTTCTGCAGCACTCCTGAAAGCGCTCAAGGCACTTGAGTGCCCTGCTCTGGCAAATTACAGATGTGGTTTCTGACTTCAGGTCTTCTGTGATCCAGTGAAAAAGATGCATGTACCCAGATTCTTCCTGCATCAGAAAAATGTTGGTCCTCAGCTGCTGTGTGAAGTTAAAGGTGCTGAAAGGGTACAGGCTCCTCAGGTGATTCCAGAAGCCTCTGGCCTCCTATCCTGCTTTGAAACCCCTTAGTCTGAATAGGATGCATAGCTTACCTTGTATTGCATGGGTTTCCTGTTGGCTACCACAGGTATGAACCTCTCCGTAGGTATCCAGAGCATAATTCCTCGGGCATCCTGCTCCAATGAGCGTTGGCACAAAGCGCACTGGCAGCCCTTGCCACTTTTCTTTTAAGGCTTTTAATATTTAAAGGAGATGGTGGGTGATAATACTGATGTTATCTTCAACTATGAGCTTGCAAAAATGTATGCAGTTATTTTATGTGACTGAAGTAATTCTGAGCCTCTCCCTAGGCATCTTGTGGAACAGGTTCATGTGGGCAAACCACCTTTGGCTTCAGTGGCTGTGCACATGGGTCACTGGCACTGTATTCTCTTTGTAGGTTCCAAGACTCCTGTGTTACTTAACAAAAAAAACAGATGGATCAAATACAAATGAATAGGAATGGCTTACTTCAATCTCAACTCCAGTAACATCTGGAAGGTAAAGAGGGAAAACATTACCTAAAAAGAAAATCCAATGTCTTTCTCTGCAGTTGGAGCCATGTTCAAAGATTGCTTGCTGAAATCCACATACCTGAATACTGGAATTTAACATGAGTAACTATGACTTTGGTGTGGTTCATCCAAGTTCATTTGAATTCTTCCTATGACTTTCATTGTTTACAGGAAAATATGATATGTTGAGAATCTCAAATAATTTATTTTGAATGGACTGCTTATATAATGCAAAGCAGGCTGTATTAATGTTCAAGAATCAGCTAGACGTGAGCAGCAGCCTGAGCTGATACTGAATATGCAAAAAAAATGTTTACAATGCACTGCAGATACTGTGTTCTTTCTTTGGGGAATTACTTGTAAATAGCATTAATTACAATTATCGCAACAGAAGCTATGAAAGTTTTGGTTGGTACTAATGGGATTACTGCCTTCTGCATTAGCACTGTGTCATGCTGCGTTTTACCATCTCTGAGTGTCTAACTTGTGTGATCCTTGTGATTGAGGCATCATTAATGCAACAAGAATTTGCTGTCCTTACAGAAACATCACGTCTTTCTCGGTTTAAGCCTTCTTCTCCTATCAGAACACAGACTATTCCAAAGGCTCTGATAGTCCTACTGCTGATCTTAACAGAAGAGAAGGTGGTAATTATAATAAATCTGAGATCATGCACTAACATGGAAACAAAGTGCATAGTGCATGCAAGCCTTGCAGGACTTCTCAAAGGAAGTTATATATAAGTTGCTGAAACTATAGACTGAGGCCTGTCCTATGAGAGACAGAAAAGTTTTTGTACTTTCAAATCAAAATTCTGATTATTTGGGGTGGTTTTATAATTTAAAATGAGGATTAGATGTTTCCATGATGGGAGTGCTTGGAAAAAGCTAGGCTAGTTTCAAACCTCAAAGCAAAATTTTACTAGACTGACTGTCATTAGCAATAAGCATTGCCCGTCGGCATCACTATGTATGCAAAGTGTTGGTCCATAGCAATTGTACCCTGGATAAGCTGCAAGCACGCAGTCCCAAACCTCAGAGCTGATGCCATGTAGTTGGCAGTGGTGGCTGTCGTCTTGGCCTGTTTTAGACCCAGAGGTCTGAGAGCTCTTGGGCAGAGAAATTGGAGCTGAGGTGGAGGGCTTCTTTTCTCTGCTCTTCTGCCTCTCCCTTGAATCAATTTTGGCCTTTTTTAAGAAGTTTGAGTTTCCAGACAGTTCCTAGCCTTTGGTCTCTCACCCTGGAGTAGGATCTGCAGAAAGCTGGGGAGGTAGGAGGGTCACTTTCCTAGGACATGGCAGGAGTCTTACATTTTGCTCAACTCTTTTTTTTTTTTTTTTTTTTTTTTTTTTNTTTTTTTTTTTTTCTTTCCTTGGCATTTTGCCCCCCTTTTTTTTTTTTTTCCTTAAAGCAAGAGGAGACTTTTGTCATCTCTCAAGGCTGTATTTCAATGACCAGTGTTTGATTTTTCTGATGGTGGTTTATCATTCTGAGGCCTCTGCTTTGGTTTCAATTCAATAAGCTAATGAGGACAGATTAAATTAGCTTGGGTAGGCTTTCACTGGAGTACATTTGGTGTGCGTACATTTCTACTATGAGAGCAGAACTATCTGGCAGTAAAAAGGAGCTGGTGGGTAGGTATAATATCTTCAGCTGCTCTAAGTAGGTTGCAGATGATTAGACATGAGGAAGCACCTGTGTAAAGCAGGGTGTGGTAAACAATAGGTAAACAGGTCTGTCTGTGTGTCACAATACGAATTCCAATGACTCTTGTGCAGAATCTCTGCAGAGCTGCTGTTGGCCTAGTTTATATGGTATTAGGCAACGGAATTGCTAATGTATGAAAATCCATATTTGTAGTACGAAGAGTCACACATGCTTTTCTACATAGCTGATCAGAAGAGAAAATTGTGTTAATTTGAAGTTCTGAGACATGTAAGGAAGAGGCGTTAATTCTTTCAGTAAGTTTTATCACCTTGTTTTGACCATGAATACGCTTGCAATGACCAATGACAGTCCCCTAATTTCTGAATCCTATTGACTCTTGAATCCTATTGACTCTTGCATGCCAAGCAGTTCATAGTTCAGGGCCTGATCACTACTGAGTAGCTTGACGGTACCACTGGCAGATACCTGGATGCTCTGTGATCTGTCATAGCACACACTTGGGCTCAGGGTCTGAGCACCATGTTCAAGAATGCAACAGCAATACTTGCTGCACGCAGGGGACTAAGGCAGCACGTATGCAACCAATACCCTCTGTGTCGTTCTGGTGCAATATGACCCCTTATGGGTAGCCTGTGTAACATAATCTTAAGCCCAGGCCACTGAGAGCTCTTGCCAACCAAAGCTGCCTTCTTGTCTCCTGTAGCACATTATTATTATTTGTGAAAAGAAGCAAAGTGGTCATCTACAAGGAATCAGTGTAGGACTGGAAGGGAGGATGATAGCTTCCCCATTGCAGCTTGGGGTATGTGTGTACTTCTAAGCAAAAAGGAAATGAGCTTGAGCACTGGACCTCTGATTCCCAGGGATAGAGTGGAAACGTACTCCCTAATACTACTTTGGATGCTCCAGTTGGTGTCTCCAAGACAACCGTGCTATAAAAATGAATCAAGCTACACAAGCTGTGGTCCAGGTTGCTTGCTCTTTCTTAGCAGTACATACATACCCTGGGTCCTGGTATCTCAGCTTCCTTCTGGCTCACTGGTGCTTAGCTTTTTACGGGTGCCAGGAGCACCAGGAAGGCATCAGATGGATGCCCTGAGCCTCTGTGCCACCCACAGCTGCGGGCTGGTGGGGACACCGGTGGCACAGCCACCAGAGATCTCAATGGCATGGCGTGAACCAGAGGGTTTTGTATGCCCTCTGCTTGCAGAGTCTGCAGTACCAGTGTGCTTATTTACCTTTCCCGCATTCCCTGGGTACCGCTATGGTGGATGGAAAACTCGTGTTTGGGGTTTTTTTTTTTCCCATTTAGTGGCAGGAAAGCGGCTCACATGGCAAAGAGCTCCAGGGAACCAAGGAAGAAGCGTGGGCTTTCAGAGGACTAGCTCCGCTGATCTCTTCAGTCGGAGAGTTAGCCAAACTGTTTTCTGACCTAAAACAGTGCTGTTCTTGTTCATAAACTGCATTGTACGCAAGTAAATAATTGTCTTACTATATTACACTAAAAAGCCATGTTTTGGCATGTCAGTGGGTTGCCTCAGGCAAGAAAATGGATGGAAGAACAGACACATTACATTGTACATTGATATTGGTGGCAGCTTCTCTCCCATTGTATCCCCTGAATGTACTGTCTTGGCATTGTGCTTTCATGTAGAAGAATGAGGATTAGATTTGTCCTGCTGTGAGATGATTCATGTATGGGGAATGTGCATATTCAGAAAGAGTGAGATTTAACGACTGTATCACTAAAGAGGGGCTTGTGATAAGAATCGGTAATGAATTGATAGCTGAGCAGGGAAACCTGTATTTAGTAAAAGGAATTAAAACTAAAGTTGAAACCATAAGCAATTATGATTGCTTGTCTGACCACTTCTGCTAAAGCTGCTGTTCTTTATTCTTTTTTTTTTTTTAAAGATGATTTTTAGATCTACAGTTTATTCTCTTAATTTAGGTAATACAGACATGCATATATATATTAGATATTTATTTTATATGTATGTGCATATGTTTTTACAATATGCAGTCCTTGAGGTGGTTTTCCAGTGTTATTTTATGATTTTGCTTTAGTGCAATGCCAACTCTTACATAATATGAGAACAGGGATGGATATGTAAAGTTAATATAAAAGCAACTAGATGTCAAACCTTTATTTCCCTCATCTAAAGAGGTCTAAGATATAAGCTAATATTTAGCAAAACAAAAATGCTTCCCAACTCTGATATTAGTCATGCTTTCCCAGAGATGTTAACGTAACCTTGTAACTGGCATGAATTCTATCCAATAATGAGCACTGTAGGAAATGCATTTTGTTTGTTACTTGTTTTTAAGGCACAGTGGAAATTCATAGGATATAACAAGCAGTGCATTTGAGCCTGGCTTCTGCACAATTAATTTATTCTGAAGGGAAAGGAAACTTCAAGCTTAACGTATTTCTCAGTAGAAAGCCTTCTCTGAAAGATTTTCATTTGGATGTAAGTGCATAATTTCCAAGTATCATGTTATGTTAATCTTAAACAGACACATTCAGATAATCTACTTTTGAACTCTCTCTGCTGGAAAAAAAAAATAATAAAAAAATTGTTAGTACGCAAACACCACAGACATAAAGATAGAAACAGTTATTCTGCTCAGATTTCAGCTCATGTCTTCGTTGTGAGCAACCCAGGCATGACAACATAATTCTGGTATACAAGCCCTGAAAAATAAGATTTACAAAGCAAAATCACAAATAAGACTGTGGTTCTCTTAGACTTGTCAGTTTGACTTCTGTTGAAGCAGATGAAAGGCAAGTGCTTGTGCCACTGGAAGGCTGCTTGGAAACATTCATGAAGCTTGTATGTGCCTGTCATTTTGGGTTCTGCTTGCCAGGTAATCTCAGCAGAGATACCCCTTCTTCCAGCCACTGCAGGGCCCTCGATGTGACTGTTGGTCATGAGTGCTGGCCCAGTAAGAACCAGTATATAGTACCAAAGGAAAGTATGGCAAGAAAGCGTTACCTTCATCATTGCCAACTGCTGCATGGGAGAGAGCTTTCTAAGCCTCCTGGACCCCGTTGCTACTCTCCCTGCCAGGCACTTTCCTATTCCCCTCTTTACCTTCTGGTGTCTCTCCTTTTTGTAAAATTTTCCCTGTCAAGTAACTTTCATTAGAGTCAACCTATGCCATAAGTTATGGATGCTGCTAGTGAGGCTCGGTACCTGTAAACCTGTGCGACACATACCCATTCCATTTCTTTCCGATTTCTTTTGGAGCACAGCTTGTGGACAGGATAAGCATTGAATCAAAGGGAGATGGGGCTAGAAAAGCATGGCATTTTTTGCTGAGCTCCATGATGGTGTTTTTTTTTTTTTCCATTTAATGAGTAGAATTGAAAAACAAAGAAAACCAAATCTGTACCATTGTTGCTGAGGCAACAAGATGTAGCTAAGAATGAAAACTGCAGCTTCATTAAAAGGGATGTGAAGGATGTATTGTAGTTGCCTCTGGAAATCTGCTTTGATCAAAGTCTGAGATCTAAACTGGATACACATTACAAAAGTATCCGTTTCAATTTCACTGCAGAAGCAGCAAAGCTTGCAACGGGAAGCTGGTTTGCACTTGTTCATATGCATTTGAACACTGCTGCTTTCTGGAAATTACTGTAGGGTGTATCTGTTGACTCTTCAATGTATTTTGGCAGATAAAGAAGAGAGAAATGTCATTAATAACCTCCTACCATTATTCAGTTCTTCTGGGTATATCATACAGCCATACTGGCTTCATAAAATTAGGCTCAAGCTGATTATTAATGTCAATGTTTTTAAATGACTGTTAATATTGTTGCTGTACGTTATCCAGAAACTCAAGTGGGGACCAGCACCCCATGTATTTACTAGATATGATGAAATGTCATAGCCATGAATTAAAAACTTTCTAGAACCCAAAAATATTTCTGTCCTTTTATCACCTCTGTACTCTTCTGTTTTCAGTTGGTAATCTTAATTTATCTTAGTGACTTCGTTAATGTTAACTTAATCTATGTAACTGAAGAGAAAAAAAAAGTGTGGGAAAACTTTCCTCCTTAATGATTTATTTTGATGTTATACATTCCTGATTATGAAATGGCACATACAAATATGAAGCAAGTGCTAGATTCTGCAGTCTTGCTGTTTCTCATGGTATGTGACATTTTTTTCCACTTTAGTCTTTAACTGCTGGAATTGCTTAACGAAAGGGAAATTTGTTGGGTAAATATTTGATTAAAAATCTGAAAACAAGTATGGAAATTAACAAACTCCCGTAACATTTTATATGCAGAAAAACCTCACGTGTATATTCACATGTACAATATTGTTACCCTTTATGATGTAATTAAGGAATAGGAATGTAGTGAAAGAGAAACCTACTTGTTTTCTTTCAGCTGCTAATTTGGTTAAAAAGTTAAACATGCTTACTCTTACCAGTGGCAAATAATGTGCAATTGCTATACTTAGGATCAACTGTAAATGTTCTATACCCGGACTGTCCTGTCTGTGTTAGGCACTACTGGCAAACGGTAAGAAACCCATCCTACCACATAGATCTTATAAGACCTGATAGTCTAAATAGTAAAGACGACCAAATGCTGAGAAATGAAGATCTGGGCCAATGATTTGTTTGTTTGTTTTGGGGTTTTTTTTACAGAGGGGAAACCAAACCAGAGGTTGGTTAACTGACACACCAAAGACTGAAAAGGCTACAAGATAACCCCAAACCATGTTTCCTTTATCAATGTCCAATGCATTCACCAGTTCAGCATTCCTTGAGCAGCAATAGCTGTACTTGTAAAAGAAGAAAAAGTACATCTTGATAGCTGTTGAAATGACTGACAGAATTGTAAGTCGTTAGGTAAAATAATGAAATTGGAAGCTGGAGGATAAGATTATGAAAAAGCAAAAAGGAAAGCTGTTAACCTATGAACTTTCATATATATTTGAGGTGTGGCTGCCAAAATAGGTTTATTATAGGTTTATTTCCAGGAGAGAAATTAATAAAAAATGCATGGATCTTATGGTTTTTTTCTGTTTTATTTCATGTGCTGTAGGAAAGACTGTGTGTCTTTCAGTTTCCTGAGATCAAAGTGTAGACAGCAAAAAATAAAGTAATCTGCCAGTTTGGAACAATTTGCAGCAGTAGGCATTCCCAGTGCATATCAGAGTGCAAATCAGATGGTGAATCAGTGATCTCCAAAGAGGATTACTTTGGATTAGTTGTCCAGTGAAGCAGGCACTTTGTAAAATGCAGCAGACAGCTCCTATCTAAGCCAATTCATTCCTTGTTTTGTGGTTGATTTGCTTTTTTTTGTTTGGTTTTTTTTTGTGTATTTTTTTTTAAAAAAACCCCAACACATTATTAAGTGGCTTTTCATACACTAATTAATAGTATTTTGACAG
>VWPV01021712.1:0-74738 GCA_013389885.1 Geococcyx californianus
TTATGACACTGTGATACTGTGTGGAATTTTTTTCCTATTTTCCTATACCAAAGTCACAACAGCAAATCACAGAAAGCTCAACTCCTTTAACCGTGACTTAGAGCACCCTCACGAAACGCAATCGCAGAGCTCTGTTCATGAACGGTGAGAGAGCTACCCTTTTTTCTCAACCCCCACTGAATCTCTTTGTGTGGCAAACACTAAACATTCAAATTATCTTCAGAATGCCAACAAGGTTATGGCGTGGTCTTCAGACCTTGTTCTGATTTCATTTCAGAGGAGCTGTCAGCCACCTCTTCAGAACAGAGTGGTTTGGCTGCCGGGGCCTTGTTTTCTCCAGCAAATCACAGCTGCAAAATGCAATGAGGGCGAATTCACATATTAAAATATTTATAAACTTCCAAAGTTGACAGCAAAATACTTTACAAAATGGCATTGAAATGCTGACAAACAATGTTTCTACAGGCAGGAAAATGTGTGAGCTTCAACCAGGTATACTTTTCTTATTGCTGATTCAGCAATGGTTTCCTCTGCAATTTATCAGTTACACGCTGGGGAATGCAAAATTGGGTTGGGCTGGCGTAGAACACACAGTGTAATTTTACTATAATATGCAAGAACCGCATATTTAAAATTTTAAACAGTGACAGACCATCACCTCTGTCTCGTAGCCAACACTTGTATCTGCTACAACACGTGGCCTCAATTTCTTCATTGATACTAATTTAAATGTGAGATTTCCCCAGCTGCCATACTGCTACACCTATTTATCCCAGTTCTGGTAGCATTTCACTGATTGTGTGTGGGTTTTAGGCAGTTTCCACCTTGTGTCTAAATCATAAAAGATAGGATAGAGCACTTTTGTTCTTTAAATTCTTATTAATCCAGTTTGATCCCCCCATTGGGCTATTTGCAATAGCCTTTCCTTCCACAACCCATCCTATATACACAGTCTGGTCCAGCTTATCCATGACCAGCTTCAAAAGAAGAAATCCAGAAAATTCCTGCTAAATTAATTACATCAGTAACATATGGTCCATTGAAAAAATATATATTAACAGAACATAATAAAAACTTACAAGACAAATTCTTTGCTATAACTAAACTTAATATAAATATTGTACCTTGATCATGATCCTACGTAAAGACATAATTACAATGCTTTGGTACAGGAACTCTACATCAAATAGTGCTTTTAATTTTCCTCCTTCCATAAATCTTGCAAGAATCATCATGTTCAACAAGAAATAGTGTATGGAGTATTTTAAGTTGATTAACCAAAGTTAGTCAGTAATTATAAAGAGAGCTATAACAGAAGGCATTGTAACGAACATTAGATGGGAGAACTCCCACTGCCTTTAAATTGTAACTAACTGGTCAGCGCTTCTAAATTAAATTGTAATGATGTGAAGAGAGTTTTTACAGTGTTAATCACACTGAATGCAGTAAATCAATTAAAAGAACTAGGAAGAACAGAACTGACTGGGAGGAAAGGGAGGGTGACCTGCTTCCCGTAGATTTAACTAAGAAATTACATTAAAAGTCAACGAATGAACAATTTTAGAATGATCACACCAGAAAAAAACCTTTCCATTTCTCTAAAAGTGAAAATGAGAATTGACACACAGCTGTTGAAAAAAATACAAGGAGCTGACACGCAGTGGGAGAAAAGCAAACAGACAATATAGTAACCACCGTGAGCAGTTCCACCCTTCTCTCGGTGCCGTTGGACAGAAGCAGCGGTACGCTCACTTCTAGCTTCAGTCACAGAGCAGGAGCAGCAATGATTAAGGCAGCTGTTATGTCTGTCACACTTCTGTTAACCTGGAGTTAATAAACTGGATTGACATTACTTCCCATAGATTTCCATAGTAAATAATTGAAGCTCCAGGTTGCCAGGTAGCTGACGCCTTCCTCAAAATCACACACCGACCCTTGATGTAGCCAAGAGGAGAAGGCACATTTCTGTCCCACACAGCATTTACCAAATTGTTCAAAGATCTGTTGCTGAGGAAAAAGGAACTATGTTGAAAAGACAGAATTTAGGTCTGTAAAGCACAATTCTAATAATTTTTAATTATTTTAAAATACCTGTGTGCCTGTTCTGTGTGGTTGCCCTGTTGCCTTTTACGCTACTTTTCCCAGTGTGGTTTAGCCTTGGCCAGCAACTAAACACCCCACAGCTGCCTGCTCATCCCACAGTGGAACAGGGGAGAGAATCGGAAGGGTAAAAGTGGGAAAACTCGTGGGTTGAGATAAATACAGTTTCATAGGTAAAACAACCCCACTCGTGCAAGCGAAGACAACAAGGAATCCATGCACTACTTCCCACTGACAAGCAGGTGTTTGTCCCTCTCCGGGAAAGCAGGGTTCTGTCAGGCAGAATGGCTACTTGGGAAAACATGCCATAACTCCAAGTGTCTCCCTCTTCCTTCTTCTTCCCTCAGCTTTACATGCGGAGCACAGTGTCACAGGGTAGGGAACATCCCTTTGGTCATCAACACGGATTCCAGCACACCCAAAACACAGCCCTGTACCAGCTACCTCAAGAAAATTAACTCTACTCCAGCCTAAACCAGCACACCTGGGCACAAAACATAACGCAGAACAGACCTGCAGGGAAGCACAGTCGTGTCTGTGCAGGCTGCTGCCCTCATATTCAGTGTATTTGGATCTGTTCTAACGTTATGAACTGAAGGGTTTGTCCTTTCTTTGTTTACAGTTTTATTAAACAAAATATCATCCATCAGAGTAAAACAGCTAGAATTTAACCTGAGTATTCATGTCTTTAAATTTTTGGCTCTCGATGCTTCTTCTCACAGTATCACAGTATTGTAAGGTTGGAAGAGNCTCCAGTATTGAATGAAGCCCCTGGATTTGCTCTGTGTGCTCGCAGGTGAAAACCTCACTGCAGCTTTGATCAATGTAGCACAGAGCGTTTTGTTGCCCAGATATTAGGGGAATCATCGCTTCTTTGCGTGACAGTTGCACGTTACATTTATAATCATGAGAGATACCGAAGTCAGAGATCACTCAGTCTAAACGCAGCAACGCTGCTGGCAGCGTTAGGATGCTTCAATGATTTCCAAACTTGCTTTCCACAATAATCCACAAGAGCCCAAGTTTGTTATGCCTCCAAGGCGTGCCTTGAAGCTCATATTTCTTCTCTAGGGGCACCAAATAAAATGAAGCTTCCTTTTCCTAACCTAGGCTCTTAGCCAAAATTTAGAGGCAAGCTGATTGTTTCTGTTACCAAGGAGAAGCTGGTGATGGTATCAGACATGTAAAGCCGCTTTTTCCTTTCAAATAGTGGAAAAATTCCTGCTTTTCCTGAACACACCTGAGAAACCTCCTTGCTTATAACACATTTCCAAATGAGTAGATATAAAAAGGCAGCAAAATAATTTGAGATATGTGTTCCTTTCCTCTGGGCTACAGCGATTTATATTTTAGAAACAAAAAGAGAAAAAGGATTTGCATCATTTTCTGATAACAAACCTCAGAAATTTTGTACACTGCCACTCTGACGGCACGTTCATTGAACTCACAGTGAAGAACATAATTTACTTCCATATAGCTAATATACAGATTTTTCCCCTTCTAACTTTTCTCACGTTTGGAGAGCTAGAAATGGCTTCCTTGAATTTTCTAGAGCTAACAGAACTTATTTAAATTTATATACTGTTGTTTATTTAATGAACACTGTTTTACCAAATGTCATTTGATTTGGAGACACTTCACAATCTCTAAATATGTGCTTCCAAGCAACAGGCCTGTTCCAGCCCACCCTGCCTTGAATAGGATGTATTTATAGCACCATGTAACTAAACTACATCTTGCTAATATCTAGCTGTGCGCAGCTCCATCCTCTGTCACTGTGAGTCAGTTGATCGTGTATTTCAGCCATTTAAACTGTACTTATTCTCTGCAGTAAATGGCAGATAATAACAGGTTTAGGAATCTCAGCCAGCCCATTAGAGACCCGCAGCTACCCATGAAATGGCTCGATACGTTAGTTACGCGCTTGGAAAGACTTCAGCTGACTCACGTTATTGCACCAAGAGCAATTAAAATGGATTATAAAATCTGGCTTCTTCAACTTGCAGCCAAAGTGCGCTAAGAAATATGCTGAAAAAATGATGAATATAATGTTTGATTAGGTATTACTTAACACGCTATGGAGATATGACAATGTGACTTCCCCTGAAACATCATCTGATTTCTAGATTAAAGGGGCCTTCTTACCACTTCCTTTAAGATATGTAGTGCTGTTTGAGTCTATAATCAGGTAGGTGGATTTTATTGCATTTCTAATCCTAAGGTGCGTTTAATTTTTCTAAAGAGTAATATATCAAGTAATGAATGAACTAAGTTAAAAAAGAAATCAATATACTCCATCTTTTTTCTATTCATAGGGCTCCTCCCGATGCCCGAGGGGTTTTCCTGAGTAAAGCTGGCCAATAGAGTAGAAATCTCAATTTTAAATATCTCAGCCAAATTAAAGATACATGAAGGAATTTTTGTTTGTAACAGCGTTGATGTTCATAGTGATATGGTTTTTCTAATACAAGTAGGAGTCGGCAGTTTACTCGACCTACAAGGACAGTTCAAGAGGACTGCGTTTCTGGGGAGAGATCAACCTTCTGCCTGCCACTACGTGGTTAGAAGATGCAGAGGAAATTGAGCCATGCTCTCCTTAGAGGGGCAGAACATAAGGACAAGAGGCAACAGATAAAAGCTAACACATGGGAAATTCCAATAAGATATAAGAAAAAAAAGGCCATAAAGGTGGTCAAGCAGAGAAACAGGCTGCTCAGAGGGTCAGAGAATCTCTATTCAGAAAGATACCGAAGCCTCCACTATCCAAGGCCCTGACTAACCTTCTCTAGCTAAATTTGCTTGGAGTAAGAGGTTCTAACAGATAACCTCTAGAAGTCTCTTGCACCCTAGATAATCCCATGACTGTGTTTCAGCCACAATCAATGGTAGCTTGGAGAGTAACTCTAACAGGAAAGTGTTTCACCTGTGTTTCCATAGGGCCTGACATTCAGTTTGCATGTGGGCATCCATCCACTGCTACTCTAAACTTCTCTGAGTAGTCAAAAGTGCAACTAATTAGGGATCTCTGTTTATCACAGTCAGCTGAACACAACTCAGAAATTGTTCTATAACAGAATGAACACAGAAAACAACTTTAGAGGAAGTTGTGTGGAAGATATACACCTCTCATGCACAGTCTAGATCGTTTTGAAGACAACTCTATCAAAGCTTTGTCAACAGTTTTGCCTTGGAGATCCACGTCTGAAGCTTCTAATGGAAACCCTTCACCAGCCAGCTCCTCCGGGTTGTGTCTGTGTCCATATTCAAGTGAACCTTCAGGGTATGTCACAGTCTGGGTGTGGTCCCAGGCAACCGTTTGCCTTCCTGCAAGCAGTCAGGTGAAGGAAATGGAAAGAGTGAGAATTTCTCTGCGTTAAAGCAGTTGGTCATAATAATTCTATTTGCCTAACACATCTTTAAAAATGTTTCCACATCCTAAACCAAACAAACAGTTTTCTATCAATCCTATAAGAATTGTACGGTGAGTTGCACCATAAATCAAATTGAATGATTTGACTGAACGAGTGTCCATACACTCTAGAACGAACGTCCCTGTGGTGACACCCGTAGGGGACGCTTGCATTTGAGATAATCCTCTGCATTCCCACAGATGTTAAAATTTGCAGCAAAGAGAAATGAACGTGGTGAGATAAGTGCCATGGGCTCACTGCTTTTGATTTATCCCTCCCCTCATCTTCCTTTCTGACTTCTCTCTGGATAACAGCTGCAGTCCCAGATGATGCAATCTTGGTGCTGTGCTTAACAGAGCTCTCTCAAATGCTCCGTAGCAACGGGAGAGCTGTCTGCAGAAATCATGCACAGATGATCCAGGGCAGAACGTTCACTCTTGAGGCTGCCACCGCCAAGCAGACAAATGAACCATGTGCTTATTAAGTTCTTACTTTTGCTTATGTTTATACTTTACTTTCCTGATGCTTCTTGGGTGTTCTGATGCTGCCACATGCAGGTCTAAGACTGCTACGTTACACAAGGACAGCCCTTTTTGGGGATTACCCTACTTCCCATGCCATTTCTTCTTAGATTCTCCCTGGCTCAAGTTAGCTGTGTTGCCTTACAAGCAGAATTCCAAACACATTTATGTGCGTGTACATATTAGTAAATCAGTGCAAGCTGCAGCTGGCTCTGCGAATGAATATAACTTCTTAAAGTCCCTAGAAAATATGATTTGATAAACAGTTTGTTACGAGTGTGCTGGAACAGCAGTAGTTATTCATTTTCCCTCTAGGAAGTCTGAACAAAATGGTTCTAAGCATTTTGATTAGCTAAGATAATTTCCAGCACTATCCACCAGCTACCCTGCAGCTACCAGAATAATGGGAAAAGGCAGAAAACAGAACCGCCTGCCTGCAGCCCCACCTCTCATTCCGAGACAGCCAGAACCGAAGCCCTGCATTTCAGTCCTAAATTTGCCTTGGTTTTAACATATGTAACTGAGCAAAGACCGTTAACCCAGCTGATTCAAGATTTTAGGTTTCTTAAAAGATCTTTGGTGCTACAGAAATCAAGACATAAAAAGTGCTAACTATTATTCAATTCAAAGTCTGTTCCTCCCGTGTTGGCGTAGCTTCGGAACCCTTCTCAATTCATCAGCAGAACCACATCATCATTTCCCCTGAACCTCAGTTTCTATAGTTTGGGTCTCCTTGAGTTCAGAGAGTATAAGAGTCTTGAAGCTTATCATCTAGATAAGTTCTATGATAAAAACGGAATTAACGGCCAACTGCTATTAGAGTAGTTTCAATTCCAAAATAAAAAAAAAATCAGTATCCTCAGTTGTAGAGAAAAAAAGCAAAGCATTACGGGAAACATTTGTCTAGGAAGTATTTCTATCAAAATATAAAAAAGAGCCTCAAATTCTGAAACCTATCTAGACAGCCCAGTATTTTGGGTTCACATCTTTTCTAAGAAGCAGGTAGGTTCTGTGTAATTTGGTGACTTAAAGTATTAGAGGAACCTATTTTAATAAAACCCTAACAATTTGTTGGTTTTTTTTTTTTTTTAAGGTATCCATCTTCCATCCTTAAAGAGGTTATATCTTCAGGTCAATATTTGTATTGAAAACCTATCTCAAATGATCTGAAGACTGTACCTTAAAAATGACTAAAAGATATTATTTAAAAAAACCTGTGATTTTGCTAACAAATCATATGTTATTGTGGTCTTCATTACAAATGTCTTTTTTTTTTTTTAAATTAGATATTATTACTGATTTTCCATGCTTAAAAAGTTGGCTATGTTAAGTATTGATACAAGTCTTGAGACTTAGTATAATGAGTAACTAGTTAATAGCAACAATACTGTCTATAAAAATTCTTAAAAAAAATTAATCATTCTCTTGTAGAAAAGAAAATGTAATAACATAAAGAACACAAAATTACATAATTGATGCAAGAAATCAATACTACTCCTTCAAGCTCCAGATAACTTTTTTTTATTTACAAAAATGCTTTAAAAATTATCCAGTACATCGAAATCTTCTCATCTGTATATCTCTATATCACTTCCTGTCCATTCTTTCCAGCTTATTTTCTTATTACTTCTGCTTAACAAGATTTGCTTCTTTTTGCAGATGTCTATCATGAAACCTGTGTTTCAGTTAGTAAACTGTCCTAGCAACTACTTTTACTTTCACTGCACTAAGCCTTAATGAATCACACTTCTCTTTATCTGCTGGCTAATCTTCAATGAAACTCGTTAAATAAGTGCATGCCTTCTTACCCCGCAAAAAGGGACATCGAATTTGACACGACAACAGTCATCTGGGCTGTAGATTGGGGACTTTGAAAACATCCATTCATGCGAAGCAACTTCAACCAGGTGTAGCACCAGATAAAAATTATTTTGAATTAAGACTTTTATTTTCCTGCTGAAATCGATTCATTTTTCATGGGATAATGCAATATTCATTTGGCTGCATTAAGAGAAGCTGTCACTCACTGGCTATAGAATTCATGTGACAAATAAAGAATAGTAAGACATCCAGGCAACAGCCTATTTCAAAAATAATTGAATATTCTCCACTCACTAAAAAAAAAAAAAAGAAAATCACAATAAAAAAACCAGACCAAAACCACCCCAAGAAACCTTTGCAAGATGATAATGAGAAATATTTTACAAAATGTCCTATAGCCTTGTATCTAAGACCATGTTCTTAACAAATGAGGGTATGATTTCCTTAGGAGAGAATTTGAGCCTGGTCCTTTCCCTTTATATCCCAGGAGCTAAAGGACTTATTTCTAATTAATGCCAAGAGCTTTCTCCTGTTGTGTTTGAGAAGGCAATTAACCTGGCTTAGGCACAGATTCAAGAACTAAATTTAGCCCTGAATCCCAAAAGGATGCGGGTGGTAACTGTTGATTTAGGTAGGCAACAGCCTTAGTTAGTGCTCCTGCAATACCTCATGTTCTCAGTTTGCTTTCAAGAAGCCTTTTTAATTTATTTACATTCACACGACTAATTCTAGTTTCCTTCAATTTGTGTAACATGGAAAAGAGGGAAAGAGTCTGCTTGGCCGGGTGGCATTCACTGAAGCGATGTGGTGCTATGGAACCCATCGTGCTCCCACATCTCTGCTCAGCATTTCCTACTCCCTAGACAAACACAATGAAGATATTGAAAAGTATAAAACTCTTCTTAGGCTTTTAAAATATACATTTGGTGCTGAATTCCTGTTCCATGAAGGATTTCCACGTATGAATTTCCCCAGGACTTTGAGCACCTGAAACAGAGGCCTAATATTGCCTTCCTTGTGACTCACCTACAGCCCCTTTAAGGAAAATGTTATTGACAGCAGCAGGCTCAGCCCAAGCCAGGGGAAAAATAGGAAGCGGAAAAACAATGTTAAAGCAGGTATTGGAATGTATCTCAAAAGGGTTACGCACTGGACCATCTGAAATTTATGAAATGCCGTCAGAAGAAGAGGGGTTTTTCAGCCTTTGCTGGATTCATGACGAGTTACACTAGGTTTCCAAAAAATTACGGTAGTTTAAAAAGCAAAAATAGATGAAGATTTACTACACAATGTGTTTCCACATCTATAGGCACCAACATCTGATTTTGTATCAGAGGGATACATTAGGAATAAAACTACATAATAGTGTTCACTAACTTGTTCTTGGGTGAAATTCTAATCCTAGAAAACGAACAAACAGATTTAACTGTGAACAAAGGGGACAGCTTTGGCTCTCAGTCCTATTGTCAGACACCGTAACTGCTATAACAAAATCCTAAGCTCAGCCACATAACCACTAGCCTCCTCATAAACTGAAAATATACCTTTTTGGTTTTGAAAGGAGCATTTTCTGATATTGACCCGTCATTACGTGATTTTTCTTAGAGATGGCAGTTGTTGAAGCTCAGACACACACCACGACACTCATCCAAGAGCCTCGACGATGACACCACACCCATATTCAGGCTCAAAATTTTAAGTACTTGCATTTCAACAAGGATTGTTTTGAGGAGTAACAGCCCTTCATTTTAGTGCTTCAAAAAGCAGTTTTTCATTCCTTGCTGTCTGAGCAAACATTCCTATCCCAAACACTTTCCCACTGCCAACATTTGGGACTGTTGTGCAGCGCATGAACAATATAGCTCAAAGTCCTTAGCTGTTATGCCCAACGTGGCCCTCTGAACGTTCCTCCTGCAACTACAGCTTAAAATTTTGTTCTCATTCATCAAACTCAACATTAATTAAGCAGTATACACACAATTTATGTCCAGGGCAGAGCAGGTTAATTTAAAATTAGCAAATCAATCCACCTTACCTTAGGATAAATGTTTGATGTTACTGGGATGAGAAATTGTCTTTCATTACTCGTGACTCGAGACATCACTGTACCTCAGATTTATACTTCCCTGTAAATGCACCATCAGAGACTTGGAAATCTTTGTCTTACTAAACACTGAACAGCTACAGTTTGCAATTTCCAGGTCACTTTATGAAAAATAACTAATTGATCACAACTTGAGAAGTTAACATGACAGGTTTTAACATCTGAGTAGTGCTTCCACTCATAAGCTAAACCAGCACACGTGTTTCCACATGCATTTTTAATGAACAAGTTAAAAGTTTAACAAGGGGTTAGGATCTTAGCAGCTGTTCAAGACAAGATCAAAATCAGGTCTCTCATCCGTCTAATCTCACCTTGTGCCCATCTCTGACTTTTTGTCTCATATCTCAGGATAAGCGTATGGAACGTTGATCCTCGTAAACAAACAGGGGCTTGCAGGTAGCGTAGATGTGGTGTGTTAGCCGGGGCCCACCTCATTCCCCCTCCTCAACAGGACATGGGGAGACAATGAGATGAAGAACCTCATTGGCTGAGGTAAAGTCAGCGAGGTAATTTACCAGTTACTGCCACAGGCAAACCGGATTTGATCTGGGGAAAAGTAATTTCGTTTGCTGCCAATTAAAGCACAGTCTGGCAGTAAGGAAAGAAAACACAAATTTAAAGCAGCCTCCCTCCAAGACCCAATTTAAGTCCACAGCTCCAAACTCCTCCCCCTGCCCACGCTAAGCAGTGTGGAGGGGTGAGGAGTGGAGGGCTGTGGCCGGTCCATAGCAGCTCCTCTCTGCTATTCCTTGCTCCCTACTCTTCCCCCACCCTCCCGTGTGTGTCCTCCATGTGCTGCGGCGCAGCCACCTGCTCCTCACGGTTCTCCCTGTGAGCTGCAGGGTGACCCCTCTTCCAGCACCTGAAGCATCTCCTAGCCCTCCTTCTTTGGTGACCTTGGGACCTGCAAGGCTGTTTCTCATGCTTTCCTTCCTTCACATCCCACGCCGTGTGCGGAGCTGTGCCCTTCGTACCTACGTCGCCACAGTAGCCCCAGAACCTGGGCTGGTGGCACCAGCTGTGCCCTGTGCGTCGGCTGGGGTGGCTGGGAACAGCAGCGTCTGCCCCAGGGCAGCCCCGGTCTCTCCTCACAGCCCTGGCATCACAGATGGAGGAGGAACACCAGTATTACAGTGCATTACCTGTGGTCTCTCATGCTCTTGTGTGGAGAAGCTCAGGTCCCGCACAGCATCCGTTGTCCTTACCCAGTAGGTACGGGAGAACAGATTATCTCAGTTGTGAGACTCAGGATGCACATGCTCAAACAGTGATTTCATTTGGGTTTCAGAGCTTCCTTTCTGTTTCAGCATTCCATTACACTCCCCCTCAAAAAAATAAATAAAATCATAAAAGAACACAATCATTTTATATTAATTTACTTGTTAATTGATTTAGTGCAGTAACTGATGACTAAATTACATTTCCCCTCTACATTACTCCTTATAATAAACATTTCTTCTGGCTCTTGTTTCAAGGAAAGCTTAACTGCCTCTCCTCACCAGATGAGTTTCAAACAGGTTGCCTTGCTGTTCCAGTGGTCTGGTGTATTTTAATAATGACAATTTTTTTAAAAAAGGCAAACAGAAGAAACACAAAAACAAAACCAAGAGCAACCCATCAGAAAAAACATGTGCATCCTATTATCTCACAACTACAGAGATTACACAGCCAGTCAGCTTGACTTCCAGACACCAGTTCAACAGTAAATTCAGAACCGAAGTTGTGATTTGACTTTCCCACTCTACTGTCTTCACACAGACGCGTTTGCTTCTCCATATACAGAAGTACAAAAAGATGTCCTCAGCTGCCCGTAACGGAGTGGTGTCGGGATCGGTTTTATACACTGTGATAATGATTCACTTACATGTTCTCAGCTCTTTCTCTGAAGGTTAATTAAATTATGTTTTACTGCAGCTGTGTACTAGGTTGCACATGAACTCAGATGTCAGTCTAAGGGTTTAGAGTCGGGCAGATGGGAAGGAACAGAATATTAGGATCTTTTTTTTCTGGTCTTATCTGTGTTAAAATTGAGATCATGTATACATCTAGAAAGACAAGATAGGAGCCTAGCAGCCAGGAATGGACGACATTTAAATACTCAATCCACAAATAATGTAGTCTGGTATGAGTTGAAGTATTATAAAACACACCCCAAACTAAAGAAACAAGAAACCCCCTCACACATTGAGTCTAGACAAAAACCCAGAAGAATAAACGTTCTTTCTTTCCTGTAGTTTTGTATGGGAGACACCTGCCACCTGTCCAGACTCGCTGATTACTGCCTATCAAGAATCTGAACACAAAACCCCTCCTGCAAGCAGGCTGCCTGCACAACCCAGTGAAACGATGCTCTGAGAATGGGGTTTCGAAAGTTCTCCTTTCCTTCACTGCAGCTGAACTCACCAACTTCATCTGGTCTGGAAGGAAGAACACCAAACACCTAAGATACATCAGAAATTTCTTCCTTTTCTTTTTCAGATTCCTGGGGTGACAAGCACTGACCCAACCATTTGTGGGCAACCTGCTACCCCAGCAATAGGCTGCAGAAACATCAGCAGTGAGACAACAGCTGAGCAGAAACTGGAATCTAGTTGTGAAGCCTCTTTGACGTGAGTTCTGTATGTCTGTCCCTTCCTTAACTGAAGTCTGAATTCAAGCTGTGAGTACTCACCTTCGGGTGAGCACCCTAACACGAGACAAGTAAGGACGCTGCATGAGACGTCGGTTGTTTCCAGCTGAAGCCAACCCCACCTGCAAAATTAACAAATAGTCCTGGAAGATGGAAAAATTCTCCAAGTCTGAGGGCTGCAGTGCTAGTTGTTACTCCGGGGAATTTTTTCTCCTGTGACACATAACATTGTCACAGAAAAGAGCAAAAATATTTTTTTCCAGAGTGCCTTGTAATCAGAGGCTGAGAAGCAGAAACTGGAATTAGAGATGCACTCTAACTTCAGAAATTGGTGTGTTTTTACCCAGGAGATCTCAAATGGAAGGGTACTGTGCTCCATGTTCCACCAGTCATGTTCTAGCTTTTTATTCTTTATTTTTTAGTGTTATCCACACACACAAACCACCCTGGTGCCTGGAGGGAAAAAGGAAAGTGCAGTTTAAAAATCAAAGTTTTGTTTAGATTAAAGATACACAGTTAAATATGCTGAAGAATAAAAGAAAAAGGCGGAGGGAGGATTTGCAGAAGATTTGCACAGCCTTCCAAAGCCTTCTGAAAATGTCAGAAAGAAAGAACCTAAGTTCAAACACAGTAACAGAGAAGAGAAACAGTCACTGAACTTGTTTAATTTAAAAGACAGTTTTGGAAGTCTATACATTGTTAGTCATCATGTATTAGAAAGTCAGTTTAATCCTTATTTTCTCCAATGTTGCTAAGAAAACAAAGGAAAATCCTTCACGCTTGGCAAAGGGAATTCTACCACCCTGGTGATGTGCAAGAACTGAATTTAGGAAACCCAAAAGAAGTAGCATTGAATCTTAAATTATCAAGTAAAAGATTATGAGTCAGTAGATTTCTGACTTGCCAAGGCAAAAGGTTTAATAGACAGGTATGTTCTGTGAGTTAAGTGGGGTAGCAGGGAGGAGTAGCAGAATGAATGGTGGTTGCACTGCTGGAAATCTAAATTACTCCTTGCAACCCAGAGGTCGGAGAATGATTAGACACGTTGACAACCTGTTTATGTTAAAGCCTGTATAGGCAACACCCAGGCAATTTTACAGCCAAAGTATTTCAGTTTCCATGGTTGCTACTCTACAGACTCTGATTTGCTCTGCACTCAAGAGATAAAAGTAAGGAAAGCCTTTTATTTAGACCAGCCCGGTGAAAGATCATGGAAGATCCCGCTATTCATTTTACTAGGCGCCAGAACCAACACCCACAAACCCCGTAAAGCCGTGAGATAATAGCCCTAGAACTGAATTTTAGAGCTATTTATACTTGGTTAGCTACAGAACATGCAACAGGTAAATACTCACTGAAGAACTAGCGGAATCTTTCCTCTAGGGAGTTCCACAGGATAAATGACATTCTGAATGGAAACCAAATCACATGGACAGGACAGGTCAGCTATTTATTTAACATATGCAGAAAGGGTAAATGAAAAATGCGACCCTTACTGCTGCTAGTACAGAACAGACCCTCTAGTCATGTGATTTGTAATTGTTTTATTCGAACAGTTAAAGCCTCTTTCAAAATAATTCTTCAGTCTTATTTACTAATTGGCTATAGTTAAGAGAAACGCACATGCCTGGAGATTTTTAATACTCCCATGATATTATCACACACAGAGCCCTCCATCTGCAGCCAGTTATACATCCGTTATATCCGCTGGGTATGTTTCTGTGTACTAGAAGAATTTGAGTTGCTTGCCATCTGCACTTGAATCATCAAGTATAACTGTTTTATTCATCTATAGCCTTTGATTAAATCTCGCTGAGATCGTCTTCTGAGCCCATTAGCCCCCTCAGGTATAGCTACCATAATAATACTGAGAAATTTTGCTTCAAGTTTGCTAAAAAGCTTCAGAAATACTGTCACTGAGCAAGTCAAAATAGCGTTTCTCAAACTAAAAAAGGTCTAAATTGGTAGGAAAACATCTGCCAGTTACGGTACTCTGAAAGTAAAGTCAGAGGTGGGTTTAATGACCCTATGAATTAAGACGCCGAAAGGGGGAGGACTGGAACAGGTCAACACAGCAGCGGCAGACACAGAGCAAAATGGTGAGGTCAATGACAGCCACGCAGAAGGTGACTGGCCTCCTCATCACCTTCATCTGCTCTCTTCATCAGTGACGCCACTCCTCACCTCAGAGCAGTGCTGCAAACACATCTCCCCGTCACTGCTCAGGTTTTCCAAGAGGCTGAGGTTTTGCTTTGAGCAGGTGAGCAGGAAGTGGGGCACCGCAGGGAGGGAGGTTGTTCGTCTGACAAATCCCTTCTTTCTTTCCTCTCTTTTTCTTCCCCACAAAGCTTCATGCTTGGAGTGCTTTAGAAGAGTGGTACGGACATTCAGCTAATTCCTCGCCTGTCTGAGAGTAACCCTGCCTTGTAAACGAGAGTTTCTTGGAGGACAGGTTTTGTCGTAACATTGATGTTTCAGATACAGTTTTCCCTCCCAGCCTGGTACTGTTTGGTGTAGCTGGTGTGCGTTACAGTCCTTTAGGAGAACAATCGACTTCACAAAAGCGAACACACAGAGGAAAAAAAAAGAGAGGGGGTTTGAAAGAAGAAATTTCACCGTATCACAGTATCATAAGGTTGGAAAAGGCCTTTGAGATCATCAAGTCCAACCTGTGACCCAACACCTACACCTACTCCTACTCGTCAACTACACCATGGCACTAAGAGCCTCATCCAATCTCTCCTTAAACCCCTCCAGGGACGGTAACTCCACCCCCTCCCCAGGCAGCGCCTTCCAATGGCCAATCACCCTCTCAGTGAAGAACTTCTTCCTAATATCAAGCCTAAACCTCCCCTGGTGAAGCTTGAGACCGTGTCCTCTCGTTCTGTCACCGGTCACCTGAGAGAAGAGACCAATTTTTGGCAAAAGGAATAAAAAACCATTTGGTGAGCAGATGAAAACCAGCCAAGCTTCAGACATGGATCTCTCTCTGGAAGGATGTCAAGGAAAGCTGCCACAAAGTCGTTGTCACAAAAACCCACTCCACTGAGCAAGACATGTAGGTTCTATAGAAAAGGTCATAAACTTCATCCCAGCATTTAGTTGTTCAATGAATTGATTACAATACCCCATTTTAACTTAAAAAATGAGGTCAAGTAAGAAGAAAAGAAACCCCTGACATCCTGGGTTATAAATGTGTTCTATATAACCTACCAGGGAAGAATTATTTAAAGATCATTCAACTTTCACCCTCCAGAGGTTTCTGACTGGACATTTATTATTTTCCTACAAGAAACCTGACTTACTAGTTTGACTTACTGCTCTAGTTTTAGAATGGAAATCTCAATGGACTTGCACTGATGTAAAACTGGAGTCTAAAAATTACCGCAATGAATCCAGCTCATTGACATGCTGTGTACTGAAAGTCTTTTTTTCCTGTTTCTGAATTAATTTTTTAAGAGCCAATTTTAATGCTTAAGAACAATTACATTTCTAACTGATCTTTGGAAACACAGCATGAAAAAGTTATTGAATTAAAGGCATCCAAACCATGAAAAGGCACCTTGAAAGCAGTACTGACTACAACTGTCTGGGTTTTCTGCCATTCTGACTATGTCTTTATTGACTGAAACTGTTTCAAGACTTACTGTGGTTAAACACTGAAATATTTTTGAAACATCTCTCACTTGTGCTTGAGTCTTCCTCCTGTTTTGTAGATTTTCTTCAATGACAAAAACGATTACTGAATATCACAGCACAAAACTAACCTTGCATCACAGATGAAAAGTATGAGAAGGAGACATGACATCACAGTTTACATCAAGTAATTTTGTATTTTCCTGCTTCTACTTTCCGTGGCTGGTTTATGATTGTGTCGCAAAAGTGGGCCAACAAGTAAAGCCTGGGAAGGTTTAACAGAACAAAAATTACACAGTACTTCTGAATTCAGATTAACATCACTTTCACCTTAATCACTCTAATGAAAGAGAAGAGGTGGAGAATTAATAAAGTGATGCTGGAAGGTTAGCTAACTTTTTCCTCTTCCAAAAGACATGGATCTAGGGAACATATGTATGTAAGCCTGAAGAATCAGTGTTTTGCCATAAACCATACAAAGAGCAGAACAATTCTATATGAGCAGAACAATTCTATATGAGCACACATTACTGGACATGGAACATGGTTTCATGTTTGTGGTCCTGCACTGGATTTGCTCCCATATGTCGATGTCTTTTTATGCCCAGGGCAGACCAGAACTGGAAACAGCGCTGCAGGTGTGTCCTCCTCAGCACTGAGCAAATGGGAAGGGTCATTTCCCTCACCTTGTGACACTCTTCCTAACGGATCCCGGGAGGCCGTTAGCTGCCTTTGCTGCAAAGGTGCGTTGCTGACCATCAGCATCCTTGGATCAGTTTCCACAAAACCGCTCTCCACCCAGTTGGCCCCCAGCATTTGCCAGTGCGTGGGATCATTCTTTGACAAGGGCAAGATTCCACGTTCCATTTGCTGAAATTTTCCCCCAATTCTTGAGCCCATCAAACTTCTGAATGGCAGCACAATCATAGTGAACCTCTCGCCTCTTCAGTTTTATAGCACTTGCCAATTTGCTGAGGGGAAATAGGTGCAGACAAATGTAATTCTGCAGTTCCCGTATGCCCAGCAGGCCTGACCTTTCAGAATACAAGAGACCATCTTATCAAAAGACTTTTTCCGTGATAAGATACATCTTCATAGTGCTCAAACAATAAACAAAAAGCCACGATAACAGGCCAGATGGATTTGCCTTAAGAGGTCGTTCGTACTTGGTCACACAAAGAGGTTCAACTAAACCTCAGATGTGATTCTTTTTTCTGTTTTTTCTGGAGAGACAGTATGGTCTTTCCTTGTCTCTGAACAAATGTAAGGATTTGGCTTAACAAAGCTTTCTCAGAAGTAGTTCCCTTCTGTACCTCACTGCACTGATTTTGGTTGTGATCGAGTTAAGTTTCTCTATAGCAGCTTGTGTTGTTTTGGAATTGTGCTGAAAATAGGGTTGATAATACAAGGACGTTTTGGTCACTGCTGAGCAGTGCTAACCCAGTGTCAAGGACTGTGTACCCTAAAACAGGATGCTATTTCTTCCAAATAGAAGAGACAGAAATGAGTTCATCACAACAAATCAAATCAGTGTTCAGAAGTCACTTGGATAAACCCATCTATCACCAAAACTAAGTTTCAAGACAGCAAAACTATTTGCTGACCAAGAGCTGTAAAGATGAAATATGTTTGGCTTCTTCAGGTGAAGAAAATCCCACAGTTCCCCTCAACTATCCTTCAAGTTAACTCTTTCCCATGAAACACAGTATAGTCCTGTGTATCCTACCCTCCTCTCCTCTTATCAATTACAAAGTTCTGATCCAATGTCTCCAAAGATATGCCTGAGCACTCCCTCCAATAGCCCATCCATCAATCAGTGCTCTAAGACTTCTGATCTTTTATATTGTCTATGTGATCAACTTCTGTTCAGGGCTGGCGTGTCTGTGCGTACAATGTATTAAATTTCCTGTCTCTTATCCTGTCTTTTTACGTTGAATAACCATCAATCAGATATTCTGACAATTATTCTCACATTCTTATAATCATTGCAGTAATTTAAGAAATGCACAACATGCCCTTTTTAAACCTTAGGCTGAAACACTATGGTTTTTTGTTGGCAAAACAGGATAAAAGTCAAAAGTTGTAGCAAACATTTTTGCTTAAGCCTTTAACCACCAATTCATATGACTGATGTATGCAAGATATCAAGGATTTTCTCCTCTCCCACCAGGTTTATTTATGGATTGCAGGTATGCTTTCTCTTCCTACAACAAGCTGTACCTAAGTGTCTGTGGTCAATAACCGCGGGGTTTGAGCAGCTCAAAACACTTCATTGTGAAATTGGATGGGAGTGACAGCACTTTGGTTTCTAACATGGCAGAGCCAAGCTGACATACCTTGAATATTGTGTTCAGTTTCAGGCCCCTCACTAACAGAAAGACACTTGAGGTGCTGGAGCGCGTCCAAAGAAGGGCGATGGAGCTGGTGAAGGGCCTAGAGAACAAGTCTTATGAGGAGCAGCTGAGGCAACTGGGGTTTAGTCTGGAGAAGAGGAAGCTGAGGGGAGACCTTATCACGGTCTACAACTGCCTGAAAGCAGGTTGTAAAGAGGTGGGTGTTGGTCTCTTCTCTCAAGAAGAGGAAATGGCCTCAAGTTGCACCAGGGGAGGTTTAAACTAGATTGTTAGGAAATATTTCCCCCAAAGGGTCATCAAGCCGTGGCACGGGCTGCCCAGGGAAGTGGTTAAGTCACCATCTCTAGAGGTGTTCAAAACACTGCTTTCCAAAACAGTCATTTGGCTCTTACAGGTCAATAAAGATTCCTGTCTGCAGATGTAAACAAAAGGCTGGTTGAACCCAGGTCAAAACGCCCAAACTTCTGAAGAGACAACAGCCTTACAGGCAGCTGAAATCTCTTCAGTTTGCCACAGCTGAATGACAGCTCTAAGTTATTTATAGAGAACACAACCCAAGTGAGCAGCAGATGGTATTCATATTCCAGAACACAACCCCAACACATTGGGAAGGAAAGTGCTGAATGAAGCTCTCAGCAACACCTGCAGTGCCTGCCATGCTAAGACAGCGTGCTCCTGACGGCACTGAACACCTGTATTATGACAGCTGACAATGTCAGTCGGGCTCCTTGCCTCCGAGCAGATGAGGTTTGGATTGAGGTTGAGGAAGGCAAACTGGCAGAAGTGAATACCGGATGGAGAAAGCGAAGCCTGCTCACTGACATCTCAGCTCTGGTACCAAGCATCAGCTCTGGCAAGGAGCTTTTGCTCTCAAGTTCTGCGTGTGGAGCAGCTCGCTGCCAGAGCTAGATTCTGGTTTCCTGCTCTTCAGTATTGAACTCGTTTACTTCACAAATTTATTTAATAAGGTGGGGTGAATGAGAGTATCATTCCATGAATCATAGGAAATTGGGGGTGGCAGACTGGAGGACAGTATTCAAAAATGCACACCAGCAAGCCCAAGTTTAGTCCTGTCTGAATCCAATATGGTCACAGTGGGCTTGTAGCATTTGCATCTGACAGCTGTGACAAAAGTCAGCTTAACACATTAAAGTCGGATAACCAAGAGAAAAAGGCAATTGTCCTCTTAGTTGTCCCCAAACATGCTGTAACTGGGTACCAAGGTTCCTCATACCAAAACTTAGAAGCCCAGAAAGCTCGGAAGACTTTAAATGGTTCAGAAATCAATCTAAAGTAATCCCTAGGAAACATCAAAACTGGAGAAGAACACCTTGTCCTCATTTAGGAATGCACACCTGGACTGTGAACGGGGCTCCGTCTGTGTAACCATTGGACTGCGCGGATATAAAGCAGCTCACTGCGTCACGTTACTGTGTGCAACTTCAGATGGAAGGCAGCCACTCTTCTTTAAGGAGAGCAAATTACACATGCAACAACAAGCAATCCCTCTAGGCACTTCAGGATTCTGAAACACCAAAGAGACTCAGAGGGATGTGCAGGGGTGGGGAAAAAATTGCAGGGCATGGTATAAACAGAAAACTTCACTGCAAAATGAATTAAGAAACTGCCATTAAAATGTATCAGTATACAGTCAGACCATGAGCTCTCACATACTGAAAGGATCTCTAAAATAAGGGAGAAATAAATACAATTTATCACAAAAGGCATAACAACATATAGAAATAACTCCATTATTCCTTCTCTTTCCTCCCATCTTAGTAAATTTTAAGTTAATTTTCTGAAGCAACTCTAGAAATCCTACAAACAAAGCCCCACAAGTCACTTGTATATTTGAATATTTAAAACATTTTCCTGGGATCCTGAGCTGAATAATATGGAGAGAAATAAAACTCTGATCTTTCAGAATGTGTGAGAAGACTAACAAAAAAACTGAACAAAGAAACAAACAGTTACAGGAAAACAAAGGGGAAGAGCTGTATTTTGTTAAAAGTCTTTTGAAAGAGATGTCACAGGGACTTCTTTTCTGAGGGTCTTTCTGGTATATGAACGCTCAGTAGAGGTTCCGCAGCACCAAGGGCACCTGTGTTCAGTTCAGCCTGGATATTCCCTGCCCTCAGCATTCCGCAGGGCTCAGCATTCACACTCTCAGTTGGTCAACTTGCGAGTTTTCCGGAGCCCTGGCAGTGCTCTCTGCTCTCCCTACACTTGATCGGAGGATTTGGGCTTTGCTGTGCCACATCCTGGTCCAGTCAGCCGTGAAGCAGTGGATGTGCAGCACCAGTCACACTTCCCCACCCTGGTGCAGCCAACAGGGAGAGGGAAACAAAGTCACCCTTGCAGTCAGTACTCATCCCACACCAATCGCACGGAAGCAATGTTGTGCCTCCCCCAGTAGTACCCAGTACCACTGAGCAATCCCAGTCAGCCGGCCCTTCCAAGTCCTTCCCTCACAGCCCAGCGCAGCCCAACGCCTCCCACCAGACCCGGCAACCCAACCCTCCCTCCCTGCTCCAGCTTCGGAGCAGCCTCTTCTCCCCCAGCCTCGCGCCTGGAGCACGGCAGCTCTCCATGGGACACCGAAACCCTCAGTGGGGGACGGAGAGAACTACGGAAAACAAGGAGAGAGGGAAAGGCGGCAAGAGCAACAGCCCAGCACGAGGGCAGGGCAAGGTGGGACTGGAGAGGAAGGAAAGGGTCTTTGCTGAGAGATCACTGGCTGAGAGGGCTCTCGGGAACCGCCTGGTAGGTCTTTCCTAACTCCATGATCAAATATGGTTGCCTGGCCCAGGACAGGTTTCTAAATGAGGCCACATTGCTCATTTAAAATGTTAAAAATTCTCGAAAGTGTTGCTTTATTCTCCATTTAATTTTGCCCTTCAATCTCATTTGACTGCTGAGGAATTGATAAGTAAGATTTATTTTTTCTTTCAAGATTTCTTCAAGCATAGAAAAAAATATGCTTTATACTTCACAATATTTTTCTTTTCTTCCATGTTTTTCTTTTTTCCTCCATATTATTTTCTCTAGCTATTTTTTTATTTTGTCTCCACGGTTGTTTTCTGGATTTTCTATTTTTTATTCACTAATTTTCTGGCTCAAGCAGTGAAACATCAGTGACCAAGGAAGTGCTTAAATTAGTAACGATAATTAAGAGCAGGTTTCAACTAAGTTGCTGTCAGGGGAGAATTTGTTTCCTAGATGATTGTCAACATGATACAGAAAACATAATCCTACCTATACTGTGGAATGGGGAGTGATTACAGAGCACAAATGGTCTCTTCTTCTCAAGTATGTATTTTTTAAAATGTCATTGGTATTTTGATTTCGGATCGCAAAAGATAAGTGGGTTTATTAATAGCTTTATAATATATATTGAGAGAATATTTTACTTTGCAATTTGATTTTATTTATAATTTAAATAAAAAATTGCCTTTCTGGAGAAAACTCTGGAATGTGTTCAGGTCAGAGGTCTTCGTTACAGATTCCGGGGCACTGCACACTATCTTTATTCCCATTATATTTATAAAACACACTGGTGAAAAGCACAAAAATTTGGTTTAATGCGTTATTGTAATATGAGGTATATTATTACATCTCATTGCATTGTTTCTAAGAGTAGAAAAAATATGTGCTTTACCAAAAAAAAAGAAATTTGTTTGGAGATAGCTGAAATGAAACATCTTTTCTTGGAAAAAATGCCAGAATAACTCTACTGCAGCAGCAAGAGCGTTTCCTGGCAGTAACTGGAGGTTTAGATTTGCAATGTGTCTTGCCTACTCCATCCTGGTTTCCCCTTAGGAAAAGAATTAAAAGCGATTCTGTGAACTGCACGGGGAAAAAACAATCAAGATTTTGTGCAAAGTTCTGTGCTAGTGTGGTAGAACACAGTATCCTACAGCTTTGTCACACAGGGCAATTCCAATCTGTTTCCACTGATACTCTCAGGCATGGAAAGTCTCGAAAGAGTACGCAGTATTACAGCCGAATACTGTGCGTGTGATTGTAGCAATAGAGAGCGGTGCTGCAGTGTGCGATACTTACGTGTGAATTTCATGCCAGTAAGATTCACCTTGTGAGCCCTGAAGTCCAGTACAAAGGCACAAAGGTGGTAGAGTAGCAACTGAGGGGCTTGGTAGCTCATCCTGTTGCTGAGGAAACTGCTGGAGAATTAGCTTTTCAGCTCAGTCGGTCCTTGCCTTGCACTCTTGGGTGCTGGTAGAGTCGGTCCTTGCCTTGCACTCTTGGGTGCTGGTAGGAGGACGAGGACTGGTTGCCAACAATTCGACTGACACTGTCAGCTGTAGTTACAAACAAATGACGGCTACCTCAGCTCCCCATTGTACAGCTGCATTTGTAACCAAAAATATCTAATATATCTGCTGCCCAATAACAAACATTGCCACCGTAAAAACCATGGGGGTCACCGC
Source organism: Geococcyx californianus (assembly GCA_013389885.1). NCBI lineage: Eukaryota > Metazoa > Chordata > Aves > Cuculiformes > Neomorphidae > Geococcyx > Geococcyx californianus. The sequence goes on from VWPV01021712.1 coordinate 23,024, forward strand.
AAAGTAAACACAGAAAAAATGTGGAAAACTGTTAGACACTTCATTTTGAACATGTGGAAACACAGCACCTGGGCTCAAGGTCTGTGTCTGAGTACTGCAAGATTTTTCACTTTTCTTTAAAAAAAATACTGACAACCAATTTGATGAAGCTAACTTGGTTTTTAAGGTTTTCTAGGAAAAAATCAGTCCACGCTTTCAACAAGACTTGCTTTGGCTATTCATTTTATCACTAATCTTACATAAAAAGGCATGTATCGGTCCCAATTCTTCAGATTTGCTTCACTTCATTTAAAACTAACCAAGAAAAAAGATTAGAGTTAAATTTGTATCTCCCTCGAAGTCAATGAGTGTAGAAATTCCAGCTCAGGGTTAGTAACAACCATCAATTTGAACCAAATTCTGTGATAATTTTTCAGTCAGGAAAAAAAAAAAGGCACTAATTATTACATGTGGCACTCAAACTGAACCTGTCGGATGAGCAGGATGGCCTCACTGAAGGTCAGGAATTACCGTGGAGTGGTTGGTTCTGCAGAGCAAAAGACTTGGTACCAAGAATTCGCCGGCATTCAGCCGTTTACTCTTCATCAAGCTGAACGATGATATCTTCCACAAAGCCAAGGCATCGTATCTTACATTAACAGCGTTATATGTTCTGAATTATCCTGCTATGTGCCACTGCAGGTGAGATTTCTAATCCATATGTTACTTTGTAATCTATAGTACTTGTACCTTAACTTTGCTTCCTGCGGCAAATAAACTTGTTTCTAACATACAGCTTCATTGGATCAATAGACCCTTAAAAGATAACACAACATGCACCTGGATAAAAGATGCAGTTAGAGTAAAAAGTAGAGTATTAACAGAAATTAATTGTAATGTTTTGTTAACTTTAAGCTTTTCAGTTGCATGCTGAGAATTCTTTAGAAAAGTTCTATTAGCACTTATGTCTTCACAACTGCCTAGGAAAATGTTTTCGTTCAAATAATAATAAAAACAGAAAAGAATGTTCTGGAATCAAATTTTATTTATTTTATTGTGTTGCATTGAAAAGAGCAAGGAGGCTCACTTTTTAAACTTGGACCACAAAAGTAGTTGCGTATAACCTCCTTGATTTATATCATTTCAATAGCACTATTTTCTACTGGGACATTTTAATCTGATGATTTGATGACCATTTGGTCATTAATAACCTGAATGCCTATTACCTCATAATAACTGCATAAAAACTGAAAGCACTCAAACATTTTAAAAAAAATGGTTCAAATCTGTGCCGAGGAGTTTCAAAGTAGACATCAGGAAGCATTTCTTTACCAAGAGGGTGGTTGAACACTGGAACAGGCTTCCTATATAGGTGGATGGTGCCCCAAGCCTGTCAGTTTTACGGAGGAATTCACACAATGCCCTTAATGATCCTCTTTACCTTTTGATCAGCCCTGAATTCCTCAGGCAGTTGAAGTACACGATTGTTGTAGGTCCCTTCCAGTTCAGCTGTTCTCCTCTATCCTTGTCTGTTCTGCTTTGTGATTCTCTATTTATCATCTAATGCAGAAGTTCTTAGAGCATCGTCGATAAACCATCTTCTCTAAATATCCGTATATATATAAGTTGAGTCAGAGATAACAAATTTTACATACTTGCCACAGACAGATTCCTGAAATACCAAGTACATAAATTCCTTGTTATGATCGACTGTAAGATTTCTTGCAGATTAATAAAAGCCAGCCGATCCAAAAAATGTTTAGAAGCTGAGTAATGCACCAGTATCACACGGAACAATTGGTTAGGGTTTGGTAATCCTGCTTGAACTGAAATTCTACTGCCTGCTTACCTTTTGCATAGTAAATTGCATCCCCAGTTTGCACAACTTAATAGTGAACGCTGTTTTCCTTCGGAGTCTGATGACGTGCTTTGTTCCTTCTCATTTACCTTTTCTGTCAGACTGTGAGCGCTGATTTCTCTGTCACAGAGGGATGAATGCCACCAATCTCCCCGGACAGACGTAACTCGCACACTCCTGACCCAGCTGTATTTCCACAAAGGTGCTTTTTATATTCTTTTTGTTTCTACCTCCTTGTTAGAACAACAAAGAAACAGACAAAAGAACCAAGCCAAACCTCAAATGTTCAAAATTCAACTCAGGGATAAATAAATGCATCAGTCTTCAAGAACGGTGACAGCTCAGTCGCCTCAGAGTCCAACGTGGGAGCTTTTCCCGTGCGTGCTCTGCAGCCTCAGTGCTGATACACAGTCATCACCGGGGGGGCCTATATTTGTATATATTTTATTTTCTTATTAGTAATATTTTCATTATTATTATTATTGCTTTGTTTAGTTTTCATTTCTAACCCACAAGTGTCTCTCATTTCCCCTTTTCCTGTGAGGGAGGGGACTGGAATCACAGCTGCTCCCATTTAGCTGCCCATCAAGCTGGGATGAATTGGGGCCGAACTGTGACAACCGTGCTAAAACAAAAACTAAAAAGCAGAAGAAAATGAGGTTACTAAATTTGAAACCTTATATCTTCTACCACAAAATCTGTATGCCTAGCATTTCCTCTAATTCAGATACCAGCTGGAAATATTAGTTATAGACATTACCTCCTTTTCTGTAACAGAAAAAAAGAAAGAGAAGAAAAAAGGAGAAGCATGCATCGCTAACATTTAATAACACAAACCCTTTCACCTCATCTGCTGAATAATAAATGCCTCATCAAAGGAAGAGAATCATAACTTCTAGAGCAGAGAATGCAGGCTCTGCCTAAAGGCCAGACGCTCCTGGCGGGAGCGCTGCTCTTACCCTGGGTCACAAGGCTGGATGGACATAAAGGCCACACGATTAGCACAGCCGACCTTCCCTCTGCCTCTGGAGCACTGAAAATGTCACATGACCCTGGCCAAACCATCCCTGCTCCAGAACTCGGAAAAGAAGCATCCCAAAGGGCACTGATGCACACTGGTGCAAGGTGAGCAGCTAATTTCAAACACCAAAGCCGTACCGCTCTCTGCCATTTACACGCCAGTCTAAATGCACACCAAGAGCTCTCAAAACCTGACGCAGTGGAGCTGAGACTGTGCTTTACGGGACCCTGATCTTGTGAAATCTTTGAAGGCATTTGCCTTGACATAATGACGGCTCGTGGCTATTCAGCAAGCATAGAGAATTGTTTGCAGGAATAGAGTTTAAAGTTAATGCACACTAAAAACATGTGAAACTACTGAAACATCAGTATGGTTTTGTGTTCATTCAGACACAGACACCTGTGCTTTGATACACTCTGGAAGATAAAAAACATGTCCAGGCTTCCATTTGGCTTTTTCCTTCCTTTCTCACTAAACAGTTTTGATCACACTAAACTCTATTGGATTCTAGTAATTTATAATCTCACATAAAAGCTGCTACTTGGATCTATTAAAAAAAAACTCAAGAAAAAATCCCTGAAGATCCACCACTTTAACAATAGGTTCTGGTAATTAAGGTAGAATATACAAAATATTCAACATGCTTCTACAGCCAGGACTGTGTAAAAAAATTATCCCCTTTCTAAATTTAGCAATAAAAGGCTAAATAGTTATTTAAAAAAATGTTTTTTACTTAGGCTACACCACAGTAACGAGAAAAGACAATAATAATTGCCTGTGCACAATACTTCTTGGAAAAACCTTAATTACATGGTGAACAGGTTCAGTTTAATTGTTGCCTTGGGTAGTGATACAGGATACTGTTCTAAAGATGACAGTTACAGATTCTAGAAGACAAAAACTTTCAAGATTTTCTGATACTGAAACTCAAGGGAGAAGAACTACGTAGGCTACAACCGCATTTTAGGATGGTCTGTTCACGGTGATGCAGGATATCATTTTAATGTGGAATATGTGGGATATCATTTCAGTGCTAAAGTTACATTCTCGTGCTCATTGTAGTAGGCACCTACAGGAGCTGGAAATCTAATGGGTTCTTTTCAACAGCAACGAGTTTAAATATTGCCAAATGGGCTGTATTTTCACTAGGCAGTTATTTAGAAATCAGCTCTTGCATGGATTGAGATACTCCCCCCCATCAAAAAAATCTATATCTTCACCACAAGCACCAGAAGCTGGGTAAGTGAATTCAGGCAGAAAATTGTGAAACTGCTGGATGGTTTCCAGTTTATTTCTTTGCTCTTTTGTTTCTGGTTTTTATACGAAGGCATACAAAAAGAGTAAGAAAAAACCTGGTTTCTGTGTATCATCCATCTGGAGAAGAACCAGAGGGGTTAAGTGTTCTGTTAAAAAAAAAAAAAAAAGAGCTTTTAAACACTTAAACACTTCCTGGCTCTAACATCCAGAGGGTATGCACATGCACATAGTACTTCTGGTTTTCAGTAATACAGGAAAAAATGACTATCCAGTCAGATTAAGTTCTGGATTGCTTGTTTGAAATGGTTGACAGGAGTTTCCTGTTTCTTTCCAACCTGATCCATTCTGTACATTCTTGCAGAATATTTTTCCTATGAATTATTTATCTTAGCCACCTTCCACTACACGGGCCCTGGTTGTCCTTCTGTTCTGCCTGTGCCCCCCAGCTGGCAGGCACACGTAGCAGCGAGGCGGGAGCACCTACTGCTCCTCATCCATCCTGCAGGGTCAGGGACGTTCCAATGCTTGAAACAACATTTGTTTAAGCATCCATTTATGCTCAGATTTTTCTGCATATCTAGGCATAAATCAAGATGGCATCCAAAGTAGCTAGGATGGAATTACCTATAGGAGAACACTGTAATGATCCAAAGTAATTTTTTTACCATAAAGTACTTTTTTTTCCTGTTGGAAGACATTACTCATAATGAGTTCAAAAACTTATCACTGCCATTAGATTATACGTGTGATGAACTGCCAGAAATTAAGACCTTTATTCAACAGACGTCATAGGGAAGTTAATATTTTATATAATCAGCTAAGCTACTGGGCAATCCAATCAAGTTATTCAAAATGCAATTTCTGGAATTAATGCAAAAGTTTGGAGATGATAATCATCTTAAAAATTCTGAACTCATTTTGATGTCCTTCCTGCAGTGTACTATTTTCAATTGTATTGTACCTTTAGGAAAACAGCACTAATTCTTGAAAAGCCAGCATTATTAGAACATTACTGAGTTATTTTTGGCTGCATCCAAAGCAAGAACTCATTTTCCCTGTTACATGTTACAATCGCTGCTGTGATTTCCTGTAGTTCTGTGGATAAAAGAAACAACCAGTGCCAGGCCCATCAAACAATGCAAGCCATGCTGTCTATAGAAGCGTATTTAAGAAAGAAAGGCGGAGGACAAGAGGGACAAAGATGACTGAGGTGACTAAAAAGTCGTTCTGAACCCAAACGGCAAGGAAAACTTGAAAGCCTACTTTTGGGACTGGGAACACATCTTGTCCTGTGTTCATTTTTTTTTCATGTGTCACTTCTTGGATCTGAACTCACTATCACGAGCTCCAAAACTTTGTAAGAAAATGCAGTAATAACAACAATTTTTCTTATGACATCAAGTCATTAAACATTAGCTGCCCAGAGCGCTCGTTTTGTGTGCGCATACATCCACGGTCTGATCTAAAACTTCCGTTCATGAAAGCTTGTCCTTTGAGGGCATTGCTATTATTTTCTTTATCAGTCATTGATTTTATCCCTCTGTGCCTAGATATCTTCTACAGTATCTGGATGCACGTTAAGACTGAGTGCTTTGAAAATATAAGACTTGTTTTCCTTTTCTTCCTTAGTCACTTTCCTTTACGTGTGTTCTTCCTCAAGTGCTTCCAGGAGCGGTTCTGTGTTTTCTAGGCAGAGGAAGCTGTGTAATAAACACTCACATTCTAAGCTGTACTTGGAATTTACATTAGATAATGAACAAAAATGCCAATCACTTGAACTCTTGCTACTTACAGCTGATTTATTGTTGCATTTTGTGTATAAAATTATCCACACAGACTGTAACGCACACCGAATATATCCACTGAAGCTCACATTGGAGTGCTGTGACACAAAAGATCCTTCACTTCTTTCTTGTGTTCCCTCAACAACCCATTGTTGGAATGATTCAGGCATGGAAGCGATAACACAAAAATCATTAATTTAGCTCTGTGCATTTTCTAGATTTCTTCTGCTACTTACAGCTGATTTATTGTTGCATTTTGTGTATAAAATTATCCACACAGACTATAACGCACACCGAATATATCCACTGAAGCTCACATTGGAGTGCTGTGACACAAAAGATCCTTCACTTCTTTCTTGTGTTCCCTCAACAACCCATTGTTGGAATGATTCAGGCATGGAAGCGATAACACAAAAATCATTAATTTAGCTCTGTGCATTTTCTAGATTTCTTCCAAAAAGGTACTGGGAAACATATCAAATCCCTGATTCTCGGGTGTAGGTGGTATCTCCAGACGGGGTCGTGCCTCCAGACGGGGTCGTGTCTCCAGGCTGAGTACAGTGCATAAAAATCAAAGGTGTATTGAAATGCTTTGTTTTGACTAGGTGAGAACAAGTGAAGTTATTTCAAATGTGTACTGTATAGCTGTTTACGCAGCTGTAGCTAAAGTTGTTGTCATGAGAAGGCTCTTATGTACCATTTGCTATTTTAAATTGTCAGCAGCAGTGCTAGAATGCACCTTAACTCCTAAATAAAGGGCTTAATTCTCCAGGGCTGTCAATGCACTACTTTTTTAAAAAATCAGCTCATATGGAAGACAACCTTTGGCTAGTTCTTAGTAAACCACTGTTTTTCAAAGAAATTGTTATTTAGGATAAAATCATTTTCTAAAACCCTCTCTTCATCCTTATAGAAGAATTAAGTTACTTTTCACATCGTAATTTTCAGGGAAGGTTCTGCCAGGGATGTGCAAGGAGTATTTTTCATGTGAGGACCAGTTCATCACCAACTCAAACCCTGACTTCTCAATAAATAAAATTTTGCAAAAATAACTCGGTATGAAAATAACAAACAAAACAGCAAAGAAATAAAATATTTAAATAAAATTTAAATGAGATGACACAGTAAACAAATATCATAATCTATTCAGGTAAAATTGCTGAAAACTGCTAGAAGTGTGAAGCCATTCAGGCAGAAGGCCATGGCCCTCCTGCAGTAAAATGTTTATTGTCACAGGAGAAAATGAGACAATAAGTGAACAAGGAAAAAAGGCAATAAAAAATCCCCCCAAAATTCTAATATATTCGTCCTTTTGAATCGACAGGCTTAGAAAACAAATTACCGTAGCAGATCAAAGTCTGATAAGAGGAAGAAACGTGAATCCTGGGAACAATTACAGAAATTAAGAGAAATACCAATGAGAGAAAGCAGTTTTCTCCAGGGGAAGGAGTGAGTTAAGAAAAAAATGCCTTATGAGATGAATTGAAACAAAGGAGACGGCCTGTGACAAGTGGCAGAGGGGCACGCATCCTCGGCTTGGAAAAATTATTAACATTTTGATTAGAGATGCACTGAAACTTACATCCATAACTGCTATTGCACTACAAAGGATATACAGACCTCATGCTAAGAAAACTCGCTAGGGGATCAATAGATTATTAAAATCTTCTCCATAATTTAAAAAGTTTGTAATATCTTATTATTTGGTTATTGACTTTACTGATCAGACTTAAATAACGTTATATAAACAAGTCTTATGCAGGTTGCTACAACAATATAAACATTAAATTTTATTTTAGTAGAGTCTTTCCTTGTTTGAAAAATGAGTTCTATGCAAAGGATTATTATTTTTGATGTCTGGCTGAATCCCCATACTGGAAACCATTTATTCCGAGCAGGCAAACAAAAAAGCATTAGAATCCCAAGGTTTGGGGTTGATGGTTTGGTTTTCTTCCTTTTAAAATTACTCTGCATTCAAGAGGGAACACAGAAACATTCTTCTTTATTATTAAAAAAACAGAGCATGGATACGAAAAAAATATGCCTTTCTGTAATTAAATTCAAACCTATTAGGATTCAACTTTTCATTCGATTCACAACATTTAAACAAAACCAGTGCTGGAACTTCAGACCGTTCAAGAACTCAAAGAAGTGAGACACACCTTCTCTGACACCTTTAGTAGTTCTTCAGCTCACAGCTTTCCATACTTCTGCACACCATGAACCTCTCACCATTCAAACTTCATAAGATCTTGTTTTCCTACGTGCTCTGCAGTTCATCCTCAGAGTTCAGGAAATTCGATGTCCAAGCTAAACGTGGCCTTCATCATTTAGCAAACATCTTCTTTCTTGGGTAGCAGTTCCTCAATGGAAGCAACACCTATCGAATTATTGCTTTTCATACAGCGCGCGCTTTGAGCAACAGTCTTAGCTTCTCATTGCTCCTCTGAAAAAAACACTAAAGCTTTATGTGACATTTTCATGACAAAATACAATTATCAGACTGTCACTCTTGGGCACATTGTTTCTTTCACACCCGCCACGGACTTATCAGTCTCCCACCGTGCCGTGTAATAAGAACAGATTACACTGTCTGGATGACCAGCAAGGTGACACCAGGTTGGTAATTTATGGTCTCTGCTTTTGCATCTCCTCTGCTGTTACTGGGATGGCAAATCAAAAAAAGTTTTATAAGAAAGCATTATTTTAATATTTCTATGAAACCATAACACTGTGCTTTGAAATATCCCCGATATGTGTGTTAAAGAAGCAACTTATTGCAGGTGCTGAGTGAAGTTAAATAAGGATTTTGATGAAGTCTTCCTTTGTTTTGCAAGTTGGGAGTATTTTTAATTGGGCCCACCACTTACTCATTAGGAGAAGGCCATTAAAGCCACACAATCTTATTAAAGACCAGAAACCAGTCAGAAAATGCTGGTAATAAAGGGGGACCTTTTCTGTGCACGGATAATTGAAACGTGGCGTGATAGCCTTTGGTGATGAGGCTGGATGTAGAAGAGAAGGCAGGGGAGCCCTGTGGTTACCATTTACTTGATTTACAAGACTGAATACCAGCTTCTTTCCCTGACAAATCTCTCTTCAGTGTGAAAGGGAATAAAAAAAAAAAAATCAGTGGTGTTGCTTTTAAGTTTGTGGGGGTTTTGTCAGTAGAATCAGCACACAACACTGAATACCCAGAGGCCAGAGGATTTCATCATTTTGAGTAAAACCATGCACATTTTAAATATGGGCATTTTTAAGGATAGAAGTATATTTCAAGAATCTTGTTCAAGATCGCCCAAGAAAGCTAGGAGTGAACAGACAATAACTCAGATTTCCTAATTCTGTGCTTTAATCACAGAAGGTCTTTCCTTTCCTCAAATGTCTCCTGGAAGTACACCTTGCAAACAGTGTGGGGACCAGAGCCGTAAATCAAAGAGATTGGTAATTACAGCCTGCGTTTGACAGAATAGCTTGAGGATATTTGCTCATCTACAAACAAATTTAACCCAGAAGCAAATGAACACTTTTGTTTCTAAATCAGTGCCCAGGCATTTGAAATTAGTCCATGAAATGGTTCTAAATCACAGAACAGGGAGCACTGTAGAGAGCAATTGGAGAGGAGGAAACTCAAGCACTGTGGAAAAACCTGTGAGGCTCTAGCATCACAAAAGGCAGTGCTTTCAGCTGTGGACCTCTGGCCTCTCCTGGTGTGATTCATCTCACCGATAGCGATCCCTAAAAGCTAAACACACAAATGCAAGCTAAAAGTTCACACTATGCTTTAAAGATTATGGGGGGGAAATGTATTTGTTTTATCTTATGCAAACCTAGTGACATGTCCAGAAACCAATTTAACATGGAAGTACCCTGCCCTGGACACAAAGAGAATAGTTCTCTTTTTTTCTCCTGCGAAAATGAGGGTAAAGCATTGACACACATTTCCTAGATTCCATGGGCATGAAATAATGTGCCAGCTCCTCTTCATTGCTGCCACATTAAGCACCTGTGCAGAAACACTTCCATCTACGCTAGGCATTCCCTGCACAGGCATACAAAGTTGAAGTTCACACAATATTTTCCCATTTTCAAATTTACCATCAGTCCAGCTCCTTCTATTTTTTTAGTTTTCTTCACATCTTGAAGAGCGTCCTGCCTACAAGGAAGGAGAAATTGTAACAGAGTGCCCAGAGCCTAGGGAAGCTCACTGCACTCCCACCACCAGTTTTGAGCTTCAGATGGCCTCATCAGCATGCTTGCACCAGCTCTGGGAGAGTCAGAGTCACACTGGAGGCAATGGTAGTCCGTGCCCCTTCCCCACGCTTCTCCGATTCGCTCTGGGTTCTCTAGGTACCAGTGCCCCACGGGTAGAAAGAAAAGCCAAGGACTCGTTCCCACGTGGTTAGAGGAATCTTTATGAAAGTATTGCAGCACTGAAAAAAGAGCATGAGCTACTGGAATCAGCTGGTGCACAAACAAACCCATCGACGGCACGGACAAAACCTTACCATAGGCAGGAGAACAAAAATTTTATCAAGGTACACATCAACTGCGCGTTCCAGAACAGCTCAATTGTCTGTATTAGAGAGGCAGAAGGAACATTCACATTTTAGACGTAGGTAACACCCCAATCATTATTATTTGAGAGCAAATGATCATGTCTCCTGAAAAGAATGCTTAGATAGTCAGCTACTTTTGCTCTAAGTAGTTTCATGAGCACAAGAAGTGAATTAAAAAACCTGAAGATTTAAATCATTAGATTTAAATATAGATGAATCATTTGCATAAATTTTGCACCAAATACACAGCTCTGGATTGATGCTGGTCCCTAGAGGACAAATAGCTACTGATAAAATGCTTTAAGGATGGAAAATTCTGAAGGATGATCAATTTAGAGCGGCTAAAGAAAGCTTGCAAACAGGTTGATAAAACCTTCAGCAGCCTGCAGAGCCGCGCACTTCAGGGTTGAGAGGTTTATGAACACAGCTATCTTTGCATTGCTCATCATCTTTCATCAGCAAGATAGTAAAATCCACAGCAGTTCAAACCAAGGCTATAACTTTACGCAAACTCTTCTTTTGGGATTAGTGGAAATACAACACTAAGCAGGTAAAAATTCAGTTACCAGCTCTTTCCATAGCTGAGTCAAAATCCAGCAAATTTAATTCATCTCCAACAGTTCATTTAAACCTTTAGTGCAAATGTGCCCACCGTAATTCACTCCTTTGTAGTGGAGATGCCCAGAAGACTTCTATTACAACAGGACTGAATATCATTTTCAATCCCATTAGTTTGTTCATGAAAGCAAATATAGAAATACATCTCTCAAAGCCACTCTGAAATGGTCCAAGCCCTAAGTACAGCTGAATTCCAGCTCCAGAAACGGCGTAAGCAAGCAGCGAGGCTGTTCCCTGGTGCAGAGCTCACAGGAAGGCCGCCTGTTGTCCAGTTGTGGTAACAGATCAACATTGATGGGACTGGTCCTCCCAACTAGACCGTGACAGTCCCTGAATCCCACGTTTACCTGCTGTACACTCAGGCATACTCTGCACACTTCAGCTAACGGAGATGTCTATTCCCAAGTTTTCATTTCAGGCACGTAACAAAGTCCTTAAAATATTTCAGTCTCCAAGATATCTGAGCTCTGTCTGTATTAGCAAGTAGAGCACACCAGCAGGGCTGGATTTGTACAGTGAGACAGCTGGTAACAATCACTCGACATTCCCATTAGACACATCTCCGCAGATTTTTTCTGTAGATTGCTCAGCCAGCTTGGGATGTTGAATGTCCATTAATAATTCCAACTGTATTAGATGCAGTTCTGGAGGAGATGTGGTGTCCTTCTGAAAGGATTTCAGTATGTGTGCTCTGAGATTGCACCAGGATGCTCAACTGGTGTATAAAAATTTAATATATTTGTTGCTGTGCACCCCTGGTCTCAGCTGAAACTCTGATGTAGAAGCACCCTAAGAACAAGCCAAGTATCTACATAATTCAATCAGAAAATCACTCAACATAAGCCTAAATAATAGTATTCTATTATTCTATTCTATTATTCTATTCAAAAAAAATTCAGTCATTAGTTTTGAAGACATAATTAGCACTAATTTTTCTTAATATCAGGTATTTTTTCTTAGCTGAAGAGTACTGTTTGTAATACTTTCAGCTGACAAAGAGCTGACAGGGTAATTTTGTAGCTCTTTCAGTTAAGGACTATCTTCTTGAATTTCTAAAAGGCTGGGACACCTCTAGAATTTATTTACTTCACACATTCCCTGGAAACACTATTAAACACAAATGTTTGGAGTACCGGTTCCAAGCAGTGCTGACTTGTAGCTTCCTTGGAAATGAGATGTTGTTTGTTGCAACCATAGTCCTCGATAGGCAAATGTGTCTTTAAACCTAGACAGGGTTAATACCCGGCGAGTCAGTGGACCGCAGTCATTCCTGGCACAGGAAGGACACGGACCACCAGGTTGATCAGAGGGCTGGAGCACCTCCCGTATAAGAACAGTCTGAGACAGTTGGGCTTCTCCAGCCTGGAGAAGAGAAAGCTCCAGGGAGACCTTACAGCAACTTTCGGGTACTTAAAGGAGGCTACGGGAAAGTTGAGGGGCTCTTTAGCAGGGAGTGCAGGGACAGGACAAGAGGCAATGGTTTTAAGCATTTAAGAGGACAGAGGAAGAAATGTTTTGCTGTGAGGGTGGGGAGGCCCTGGCCCAGGTTGCCCAGAGCAGCGGTGGCTGCCCTATCCCTGGAGGGGTTCCAGGCCAGGTTGGATGGGGCTTGGAGCCCCCTGACCCAGTGGGAGGTGTCCCTGCCCATGGCAGGGGGTGGCACTCGATGGGCTTTGAGGTCTCTTCCAACCCAAACCATTCCATGATGCTATGATTTATACAACTTAACACCGACTCATCCTACCAAACTAGTGGTTCACACCCTGATATTTAAGAGTTTACTGCACAAGTTAAGCACCAGCGCTCAGAGCTCTGCATATGTAGATAAAAAGTCGTGTAGAGTACCGAGGGTAATAATGAATGTAATAAACATAAGAGAAAAATCAGAAGAGAACAGAGTGCAGAATGATTCATTGGGCTGCATTTTAGGTACAGCTTTGTTAAGGATGGGATTTGGAGGTGTTCCTTTCACAAGAATAAAGAGCAGTAACAGCAAAGCTCCAGACACAGCAGCAATGCTTTCACCAAAGAGCACTGCTTGCACAGCTCTCTTCCCTCCCAGCCCTCCCACTCCTGCTCCAGCTTTGCCTGAACGCCGTTTGTGCAACATGTTCAAAGTCTGAATACAGATGCCCCGGTGCCTTTCCAGAAACTGTAGGATATTCAACAACTGCACACGAATCAGAGAGATCGGCAGGTACAGAAATCTCACAGATTACCTCCACCAGACATTAACCAGTAAGAACTGAATTTGCAAATCAAATATTTGAAGAAAGGGATAGTGGACTTTATGATTCCTTAGAGCCTATTGATATTGGCTTTATCCACCTTATGCATATAACACCTTTAGAAGAAAATCATAAAAAATCTTCAAAATTGGGTTTGATTTTTTGACATTCTAAGATCCTAGTAAAACTTATACACATTATTCCACAATTTCTCCTGGCAATAATAACGCTACTAGAAAGTAAAAGAACAATAATGAGTTTTGTCCTGGAAATACTTGAAATTTTCCTGTCACTTCTCTGGAAGTGTCACGTTAGCATTAGCTTCAGGTAACTTTATTATTCTTACAGCTGGCTGATCCTCTTCACTGCATCTTATCCTAAAACAATCTCTGCCTTGATGCTCTCTCTGGTTATTACCTACTCTGTTTCCAATACTTTTTCTTCTCAAGAGGCACTTAAATTCTCTGACATTGAAAAGATGCAAGAAAAACTAGTATTAACAAGACAACCAATGGAAAGAGCTTAAATAGAAGGTTGCTTAAAGGGCTACATTTGCCACATTTTTAATCAATCAGTTTAATTTAATCTCTCCCCTGTGTTCAATTCACCAACAGAAAAGTAATTAAAACATTATCTCTGTTTTATAAGCAGCGAGAAAGAACAGTATTTATCTAATTCTTCATTAACAGCTAGTGTGGCCAACACAAAATTAAAAGGGAGAAAAATACAGAGTGTTCCACTGAGATTCAAAGCCGCATTTTGCTATGGTTTTATGGCAGTGAAAGTTGTGCTTATTCCAAAGCACAAAACATTCTGAAGCATCACATTACTCCAAAAAGGGGTACAGGATACGTGCACATTCAGAAAACCACTGTCTATAGACTTCGGAACCCCCGCTAGTCAAACTACATGGAGGACGGTTACTTTCCACCAGTTGATGCTGCATGTGGGGTCTCCAGTCACTGGCACAGCCTGGTAGACTTTATAAAACACTCTTTTTTAAAATTACTCACAGACACAGATATAGATGTTGTTTTCCTGAAAGCAAACAAAGAAAAACATCACTAAAAGAACATAAAAGCTACAGCAGCTACAGCCATGTTCCTCCTCCCGACGGAAATAGCTTTCAACCCTAGAAAACAATACATTTGAAAACTACAACAGTTTCTCTCCCTAAATCTGCCCCTCCTTTGTGGTAGAAGAGGGGAAACACTGGAAAATTTCAACCTCCCCTACAAGTAAATAATAGCGGGAACTATGGAATTTCTTCCCATACAAAGGGAAACAACTTTTGACGATGGGTAATACATGGGCACAGTAATTAATCAAAAAATACCCCTCAAGATTACAACTTCAACTTTCGAGCAAAGCGCAAGTAAATCACAGGAAAAATGTAAAACTGTTCAGCTGTGCAAACGGGCTTTTTACCCCCTTTGTTTGCCTTCTTTTTATGGCCCCACCTAAGCAGCTCTGGAGTATTCTGCAAGAAACTATATCAGTTATCAGTTCCTCTTTCTGGAGTTTTTTATTTCCTACATTTATTTGTTACACATTCTGCTCCCAGTTTTCCCCATTCAGTATCCCACCGAGCTTTCTTTCCAGAGTCTTCTTAGCCTGTTCTCTCCCCGTCACAGCTCCAGTGAGAGCTTCTGCCTTCTGTTTCTGTGCACACTGAACTGTCCATCTGGAGAAGAGGAGGCTGTAGTTACCGTGCTCTACCTGACAGGAGGTTGCAGTGAGGCAGGTGATGGTCTCCTCTCTCAAGTAGCAGATAATAGGACAAGAGAGAACGGCCCCAGGTTGCACCAGGGGAGCTTTAGATTGGATATTAGGAAGAAAATCCTTACTGAAAGAGTGGTGAAGTGTTGGCATGGGCTGCCCAGTAGTTGACACTGTAATTATACCTCTTTTTACTTTCATATTCTGCTATTTCTCTTTGATATGCCGATCTCTTTTACACTTCCTACCTATCTTAACTTGCAAACCCCCTCCTTTTCCACACATTTTTACCCTTGTTGTGTTTCATAGTTTTTCACACGGCACTGCTGTTTGGGCAGATTGCAGCACAGGGAGACATAAGATCTAAACCCAGTTTTTCACTTTGCCATTGATGTGTTACATGAAGTCCATCAAGTCTCCAAGCTTTATTTTATCTCACTGTTTCTCTACAGAATGAGACCACTGTTACTAATATACCATTGAAAAATGCTGATTGAATTACTCATTTGACATTTTCATAGTCCACTTATTTTATACCCTCTCTGCTCCCACTGATGCATTGTTTTCCT
Organism: Geococcyx californianus; assembly: GCA_013389885.1. Taxonomy (NCBI): domain Eukaryota; kingdom Metazoa; phylum Chordata; class Aves; order Cuculiformes; family Neomorphidae; genus Geococcyx; species Geococcyx californianus. The sequence continues at coordinate 38,616 of VWPV01021712.1, forward strand.
ATCTCATTTCTCTGCTCTGTTTTCCTTTTCTCTTAATCTTTACTGTTTTCCCTTACTTCAAAGAGATGGCCCATTCATCTTTTAATGTATTCTCCCTCTGGTATAACAAGATAATTTTTTTTTTCTTTCATAATTACCAATGTCTTTAAAGGTTCTGTAGCTGAAGGTCAACTTCAGTGCAAAAACAATAACCTAACCAAAATTCTGGCCTCATTTTCACAATATGTTATCGTAGGTGTATTGTTGTTAGCTGATGTGCAATTTTACTAAACCAAGCTCTTAATTCCTTCCTTCCCTCCCACTGGCCAATTTTCCAATCCATCAATGCAACACTGTGAGACCGTAGACCCTACCTAACACTATATTGCCTGTCACCCAGACACATAAATTCAAGCATCTTTTTTTGACCCTGGTAAGTCCTCAGCTGCAGGATATACCTAAATCTTCCTGAGTTTTGTGTATTTCTTTTGCATAAAATTCTTAAAATTAATCTTTTCTTTGGCTCTGCTCAGCCAAAACAGGTGCTTAGATCTTCAACATGTGTTCTGTTTCTTGAATAATCTCTTTCTCTAAACAAAGACATAGCTTTTGGAAATGCTTCTATGAACAAACATCTTCACTTGTTGATTTATCTGTGTTGCACTCATTCTCGCTACAGGAAGCTCATAGCCTAGGAACTCTGTAGAGCTCTCTGCCACATTTATCTCTCACATTTACTGCTAAATTTTAATATCTTGCTTCTAACAGTTATTGTGTTTTAAAATTCCCTTCTCACCTATCAAATTTCCCAATAGGTATCTTTATTCTTTCTTCCCAGCTTTTTTTATTCACCAATATATTTAATTATTCTATCACTCCTTAAGATGCTATTTGGCTGTGGTAGCACCAAATTGTCAACACATGTGATAGTAAATAAGCACATATGCATGAAAATACATATCTGTGTAAAAATAGCATGTACACATGTATGTGCATGCAGGTAAATGCACACCTGTCTGTAGACATGGGCATAGATACCTAGATATGCATGCGCATAAGTATTTATATGCACACCCCCCCCAACGTGTATGTGGGCACAGAGGTGCAAATACGCGCACACAAGTGTATATATGTGTAAATATCACAGTCTCACAGTATCATAAGGTTGGAAAAGACCTCTGAGATCATCGAGTCCAACCTATGACCCAACACCTACACCTACTCCTACTCATCAACTAAGCAAAACAGTGGATGAATTTTGTAGATGATTCATTTAGAAGACTGAAAAGAAATAATTCCTTATTTCTAACTGAAATCCATTTTGAACATGTATTGGTACCAAATCTCTACAGCTGAACGAGGCTTTCCAAGCTGCTGCCCTGAACAACGGAGTTACTGGATTATCTTGTGAATTTGAACATAGAATCATAGAATGATTTGGATTGGAAAGGACCTTAAAGCTAGAAATAGGTTATTCAGACCGAAAAATTTTGTTGAAGATTTTCATGTATGAATCATAACTTTTACAGCATTTAATACTTCTACATTATCAGGAAGAACAACTATGTAGATACTGACAAGCAACTCTAAATGTTCTTTTTTTTTTTTTTCAGAAATAAACAGAGTAAATATGTTCTGTTAGAAGTGACGGGTTATTTTCAACCATGAAAGCAAGAAACAAGTCAATATCACAAAGAGAAGAAATCCAGCTCAGTAGGTTTGGGGTCTCATAATGTCAATTCAACCTTCCTCTTGCAAAAAGGATCTGCAGTTGGATTTTATCAGCCTCCCTGTTAGTTTTCCAAAAATGTTTCCCACAGGGTCCAGCTCACACTTTTACAGTTACACAAGCTCTTCAAATCAAGGGTAATAATTCTGTTGGCAATGAGTCCTCTGTTACTGCTCATCCTAAGATTCAGAGTTTGAATTCAAGTCTGCAATGTACAAAGGGCTAATTTTCCAAATTTTTCAGGCTTCATATATAGTTTATAATAAAATATTTGAAAATTCCATCATTTTTAATTCGATATTTAACATGTTTTATCTTTCTTTAACTGCCTGAACTTTTTACATCAGCAGACTAAAATCTGAAGTATAGGCTTTCATAAAATTCAGTTTTCTCTAACAAAGTTTTCTGACACAAAGTAACAAGAAAAGACAATTTATTCTAGGATTTCAGCACTTCTTCAATTTTTAAACTTCTTACTTCTAATTTTAAAGGCAATCGGAATTATTATTCTTGCTGTACACCTAAAATAACTATTTTTATTCAGTGTGTTTTTAACAACCACGTAGCTGATATAGATGGGAAAAATGACGTGAACTTGGCTTAATTTGCTTGTAATAATATGGCATCCTTAGCACACCTGTGCAAATATAATGCGTGAGATGCTGCCCTTGTGGATAGAGAAATCTAGTGTTTAGTTGCTAATAATGAACTTACAACAACATTTAGGGTAGCTTTGTGAATCTCTCAATCTTCACCCAGAGCATTTTCTGTAGCCTGGTTTAAAACATTCTCAGAGCACGAATAGATAAAGAAATACGTACACAGTTTAGGATCACAGTCTCTGGGGTTTTTCTTCCCCACCTAAAGGACACTTTGTTGTATTGTATATCACAGCACAAGGCATACTTCAAAATTGCCTTTTCTTCTACATGAAAAACACCAGCACTGAGGGAAGGTAGACACTATTCAAGAGAGAGAAACAAGCACTGGGGATTCAGCAAAAAGTGACGACTTCAGAAGAACTACTTTTATCTTCTGCTGTTTCAGTAGTCTTCAAAAAAGCATAAAGACTTCATAAATGTCAGACTTCTGCCTTAAACCATCCTAGAGGTTGTGAAGTTGAAGCTGAAAAGCAATAGACCTTATGCTTGGCTCTCACTCTCAAACTCATAATAAGAAGACGGGTTTATTTGTGTAGGTCTACTTTTCATCAGCTTGGACAAAATCCCGTGCTATGTGTAAAGCCAGCCGGGGGCACACGAGGGCGGGCACCTGCGAGCGACACCTGGATCCCACACGGTCATTCTGGTCAATCAGATTCCGTACATTTATGAAAGATGGAGAAAGTAAAGAGTAGTTTCTCCTTGGAGACAACTTTGTTTGAAGGGGAGGTGGGCAGGAAGTGTAACAAGAACCACAGTAACCAGTCCAGCCCTTACACATAAGATTTTTCCTGTCTATTTGCTTCCAAATATCTGTCTTGGTTCAAGCTTTAAAAACAGCGCCCTGCTGTTCCAATAAATGGGCACAGATAGAGTACAATGGGGATGGCATCTCTAATGTGTGCATGGTCTTTGCTGGTCTCCTGATTATGGTGGAGGCATCATCATCACGTAAAAAGTGGCATTAACTTTATAGCGCTGGAATTGCTATACAAGCGAGGTAATGTGAGTTTATTAAAATCTTGAGAATTCTTAGATGACTTTGAAACTGGGGAAGCCTAGCACATAGCAAAAGCTTTAGATTTAATCAGGGCTAGGTGCTTAGGCAGTTACCTCATTCCCATCAATATGGCAGCTACGTACTTGTCAAAAGATACTTCATATTGGATGTTAAATTTAAATAAACCAGCTGTCTGTTATTTTATGAATATCAAAAAATAAGTTAAAAAAAAAAAGCATAGAAAGACACCATGGAAATTTATGCAAATATCATTGCCACGTGGCATTTGAATCACAAAAAAACAAATTAACAGCAACTGGAAACCAGAATTAATTTTTTTTTCAAAAACTTCAACTTGAGCACACGTTGGCTTTTAAGAAACATTAAAGAGACACCATTGAGACAAACAGCAAATCAAAAATTAATGGAACAACCATTTAGATCCATCAGAGCATTTGCAAGAACCATGCATAGTTCTAGTCCTCAAATAGCTGATTTAGCCGGCTGTCCTTTCCCTGGTCAGACTCGTGTCCCGTAGCATCTAGGATTTGTTTCTTTCATGAGTACCGACCTCATCACAGTACCTGAGACAAGACAATTCCATTCATAAGCAATTTTGTGCCTTCCTGTACTGAGAATAAACACAGGGTAACTGTAGTCATAGAAGAGTTATTAACTACAACAAGTACACGGCCATCATAGCAAAATGTCTGTATCTGCATATTCGTCAGCTGAACCGGATTACCTTACAGGTTGTTTCCAAAGGTAATGACTCTATTATTCTCTGATATACTACAACTGTACCTTGAAGACACTCTTTAAACTACAGCTTAGCTGAATCCCTTGCCCTGGAGTGCTGGAAGACCAAAGTCTTTGGAGGTGTCTTGGAAGCAGGTCCTTCCCTCTGCTGTTATTCCTCTTTTCAAAATGACAGATTTGTCCGAGATTTGCATTAGAAAATCTGGATAAATCATCAGCATGTTTTTGTAAACACTTATCTGCTTTCCTCTCTAGCATGTGAAAAAAGAATTATACGTATTACATTTGAAGTAGTGATTACTACATGCAAGACAAAACATATAATCATAGGCTTAGGTTTCTTGAAAATCAGAGACCTTCCTACAAGAGGCGGGCAAAGTGTGTTTAGGACCCCCACCCCGCCTGTATTTTACTGTTTATTTATCTAGAAAATGGTTGAGATCCTGGCATGTTATAAACAAATTAAGTGAACTTTGGAGATACCAAGATTAATAAAGATATTTTTTTTTAAGCTTAAATACAAAATGTAGTCCATCCTTTTTCTGGTTTGGGTGAAACAGTACACACTATTGTGAGGCACACATACTGGTTTTTAGAAGGTATTTTAACACACTAACATCGCAAAAGAAACCCCTTAAAAGGAGACATAAGAGAATTTTTAAAATTTATTGATCAAGGAGGAGTTTAAAGCTGCAAAAATTAATCTTGAATTGTAAAGAGAATTTATTACTATTGACAGCTTCCAGCAAAGACTCCTTCACTGGCTTCCAGAGGCAAAGTGTTCGGTCAGGTATGACAGGCTTAATGTTGATGTGACGTTCTAACCGTCATGGAAACAACTGGTGATACAATTGAAGGTGACCAGAATTCTTCTGTGTGAATACATGGGGTATGGGGGGAGTAGGCAGATTTGGGTATTTTTTTATGGGAGATGTTGCTTTGGGGAGTTCTACGGATACACACACACTCCCTACCTTCTACCTCAAAATAGAGGTTTCATAGTGCTGGGAAATTCTGCTTTATTTAGACAGTACAAAAAGTGGCTTCTCTGCTGCTCCCTTGAAAGACTTTTGTCAGATACACAATCTGTTTGCAAAGAAATAGACTTGCTTGCGCTTAATTTTGGAACCACACTGCCCTAATTTGTTATTAGGGTCTAACTGGCTCTTCTCTGCTTATCAAGCCAAAGAGTAAAGACCCACGTGTTCTTGCAGAAGGCTTATGCAGAGAGTCAGCAGCTGAGATGTTTCTGAAATGGAAAAGAAAAAGAACATAAGTATTAGGAAATCAAGACACCTTATACAATGGCAATCGCTAAACAGCAAAATCCATTTGTTAAACAAATTCAGCTTTACAGTTAGTCCAGCAGTAACAGAGTTAGCAGACAAAGACCATTATTTATAAAAATATTTTGGGGGCTGGACAAGAATAGTACATATTTTCTAAATTATTGACGTTTAATTTATTACTCTTTGCTGGTCACGCTGCAGCAGTCCAAAACAGTAGCACAATGAAGGTGAATACACCCACGTTAATAAATGAGATCTCTGGAGCCTGAAGAGTCACTTTGAAGTCTGAATTAAAGGAGGGGTTTAATTTTGCTTGATAAAACTATTGTTTTTTCAAATGTTGGCTATTACGTCAGGACAAAGAGGCACACTGGGAGAGAACTTTTTCCCTTCATTTAAATAGAATTTTTCAATTTTTTTTTCATTTGGAATATTTCCTTCTGAGAGCAGCCTGAAATTAATCAATACATAGCTATACTTCAAACATCATCTTCTTTTCTGATTCTGCTCACTCCCAGAAAGAACTGGAAGACAGGAGGATTGGCAGTAGAGGTTGTTACAGGTATGAAATGCCTCCTGTAATAATAGCAATGAAACAAAGGAAGCATTAGGAAGAAGTTCTTCACTGAGAGGGTGATTGGCCATTGGAATGCGCTGCCCGGGGAGGTGGTGGAGTCACCATCCCTGGAGGTGTTCAAAGAGAATTTGGATGAGGCACTTAGTGCCATGGTGTAACTGACAAGTAGGAGTAGGTGTAGGTAGTAGGTGTAGGTGTTGCCCATAGGTTGGACTCGATGATCTCAAAGGTCTCTTCCAACCTTACGATACTGTGATACTGTGATACTGTAAAGCAAGACTTCTCAGCTGAGAAGAGATAGTTAAGAGGGGAGATCATAAAGTACCTTTGTGTAGCAGAGAAACTGAATGATGAATGGTTGTTTTCCATTGTTCATAATACATTTACTAGAAAACAACCAAAAATATATTGACATGGTTTCAAAACAAAGGTACTCTTCCTTACGGACACAGTTCACCTGCGCAGGGACTTTAATGTCACGAGCACTTTGTCTGCGAATGAACCGAGGCGATGAACCGTGTTCTGTCTCAGAGCCCATACGACGCAGGCGGTCATGGGTGATGTGAATGGAGACCAGAGACCATTCCATCACCTCAGTGGTGAAGCGCAGGCTGCTGTGCCCATCAGAGCAACTGAAACATTACAGAAATGAGGGAAGCTTTTAATTTGAGTGGATAAGTCAGACAACAAAAATTACTTTCCTGAACTCCATGTTCAGCTGATCTTGTTTCATTGCTCACTTGTTCACTTTCTAAAACTACTAACTCAAAACAAATTCAAGGTTAATTTTTCCACTATTTTGTTATGCTTGAGCACCCATCAAGTTAGATTAATGTTCTTTGTTACATGAGTTTTTATTTGGAATATACTTTAAAAGATTGCTTCCTGCTTCAAGGGGAAAAAAAATACCCAAAACCTGATTGGGGTTTTTGTTGGGTTTCCTGGCTTTATTCAGAATATAACAACACATCTTCATGAGCAACAGATTCTGTTTTGTTTTCCCATTCAGCCAGACCCCTCCAACAGAAGATATTCCTCTCTTACCTTTTCTTCCACAGCCTAAGCTTAGCCCTACAGCCAAGTAAATGTCCAGAAAATGACAGAGATCCAAGTAGGTAGAAACAATAGGAAACCTGTTGAAAGCATAAAGAAGCCCACACTTCCCTGAAAAATTGCAGAAGTTTTTCACTGAAATATTTACCAACAAACAAGATGTCAAGGAGAAGCAGCGGTATTAGGAAAGGTATTTCTGGCTGTTTCAGGTGTCCTTCAGTGTTTACAGCAAGTTCAGAAAGCAATAACAAACAAATTCTAATGATTTTTGCATCACAACAGCATCCATCTTAAATTTTTCAAAGCAAAGCTAGTTTGCAATTCACTAACTGCTCTTGTGATTAACATTTTCCAGGAAGAGTTTTCTTTTTACTTTTTAAAACAGAATAGCACAACTCTGAGTCCACGATGCTCCTGTTATGAATCCATTTTATCAGAGTTCCTAAGATATGAACTCCTGCTGTTCAAGAACTACATAAAATTCTATGTCGAAATCACGGTGCCCATCGGTACCCCATTACAAGAATGATATGCAATTTATCTACATGGAATAAACTTAAAAACTTTAGGTAGCAAGCTTGACAAATTGTTTAATCATAAAAATGTCAGGGTCCTAGAATTAAACTGGATGCAGAAGAGTGATAGAACTGTCTTGAATAAAACACAAATTTCGGTTCCCTTTGACAGTCCTTCTTTAACGGGATAACAGAGGCCCGGAGGCCAAAAGAATTATACTGGAAAAGGAATATTCTTACTTGTTTATCCTCACTGTCCCTCATTCCTGTGAACACAAATGGGTGCTCCTGTATACTCAGCACTTCACAAAACCCCAGCAACAAGGGAGCTGGGGTTGTTCAGCCTGGAGAAGAGAAGGCTCAGGGGAGACCTTATTGCCCTCTACAACTGCCTGAAGGGAGGCTGTAGTGAGGCAGGAGTGGGGCTCTTCTCTCAGGTGACCGNTTCCGAGAAAGAGTTTTTAATTGCATACTGCAGGGACAATACAAAGATTTCATTTTGCTCTTCAAAGTGATATTGGAGGTCAACGATACCTATGTAGCATATAAAACTTGGAAGCCCAAAGAACTTGGAAAACCACAATGCTATCAGCCTTACACCACTTCATGTAAGATGGAAAGCATCAAAGCACTTTGAATTCCTGTTATTTCCTCCACTGAAGTCAACAGGAGTTTTGCACAAGGCTCGTTTTGCTGAGGTCAGCAGAACTGTCCCACTTACAAACGGCAGAGCCCCTTCTCTCACTGAACACCCGAGAGTTTTGGAGAAAGACTCTGGAACAAGTGTACTTTTGAAGTGGTTGTACCTAGACTTCTTCTCTCTGAGCTCTCTAAAAAGGTTCTTAAACACCAACTAAAAAAAGATGAAGAAAACCTCCCCAAAAAACCGTACCCAAGCCTAATATTGCTGAAAAGATCCCAAAAAATCAAACTCTGCAATAAAGAGGACTCAGAAAAATAGGTAAGACAGGGTAGAATTATGAGGTCTTATACACAATTATTTTCCTGCTCACTATGTCCTCTAAGTTGAGTCCTTGCTTCCAGGCATCTCCACATGTTTTTGAGTTGCAGTGAACTGCAGTGTCCTCTAGCCTCCGGGAAGGTCGGAGTCACCGCTGAATCGGGGCTCTGCTCGTCGCTGCTCTGCACTCGGTTTGCACACGAGCTGTGGACTCCCAGCTCAGTACAGTTACTCTCGCCTCTCCCACCTTTCCGACCCCAGCAACTTCTCCTCTGAGCACAGTGCCTGAAGGAAAGAGCAGTCCTTACAGGTCTGGATGCCTAAGGAAAAACACAAACTTGGAAAAAAACGAGTAAAAGAGATACAATGCCTATTGCAAATCTTTACAAAAACATCCATTCATTAAGTAAGCCAGGAAGTTCCTCACACATACAGGTGTGTCAGGAGCAACACCAAACTGCAACACCAGTTCCTGTCCAGAAGAAAGACAGGTCCTTTCTTGCAAAACCATGATCCTGCCCAAATACCTCCTGAGAGCCCTTCTCTTAGGTCATGTGCAGACGTCCCACCTGTGCCACACCGCCACACCTGAAGAGCAACACAAGGGATCTCCTGCCCATCAGAGAGTTCCTGTGGGACGAAATGCAAGAGCCTCTGTGCAAACACACTTAGCACGGGGCATAAACAAGAGGAGTTAGAGATCTGTGCATTCCTATAGGGCTGTGGTCTTATTGGCATCATGGATACATGGTGGGATGGATCTTATGGGACTGGGGTGTTGACACCAAGGAACACAGGCTCTTTAGGAAGGACAAGCAGGGGAGACGAGGAAGGGGTTACCCTCTGTATCAGTCACCAGCTCGAGTGCCTGCAGCTTCACCTGGGGATGGATGAGGAGCCAACCAAGAGCTTGTGGGTCAGGATCGAAGGGAGGGAAGGGACAGGTGAAATTATGGTGGGTGTCTGCTATAGGTCACTGGACCAGGAAGAATGAGCAGATGAGGTTCTGTATAGAGAGAAAGGCGCAGCCTCGCCTTCACAGGCCCTGGTCCTCATGGGGGACTTCAGCCACACCAATATCACAGTCTCACAGTATCATAAGGTTGGAAAAGACCTTTGAGATCATCGAGTCCAACTTATGGCCCAACACCTACACCTACTCCTAATCGGCTGGAAGAAAAACACAGCAGGGCATAAACAATCCCAAGAGGTTCCTGTAGTGCCTTGATGAGAACTTCCTTCTCCAAGCGAGAGAAGAGCCAATAAGGAGAGGTGCTGTGCTGGACCTTGTTCTCACCAACAAGGAAGGGCTGGTAGGGAAAATGTGAAGCCCAAGGGCACCATGAAATGGTGAAGTTCAAGATCCTTAGGGCAGCAAGGAGGATGTACAGCAAACTTAGCGCTCTGGACTTGAGGAGAGCAGACTGTGGCCTCTTCAAGAGATCTGCTTTGTAGAGTACCGTGGGATAAAGCCCTGGAGGACCCAAGAAAGCTGGCTAACCTCATAGCAGTAATTAAAGGGGGGCTATAAGAAAGGTGGGGAGAGACTTTAGCAGGGAGTGTAGGGACAGGACCTGAGGCAATGGTTTTTAGCTCTATGAGGGTAGACTTAGACTGGGTATAAGGAAGAGGTTTTTTTCTGTGAAGGTGGGGAGGCACTGGAACAAGTTGCCCAAAGAAGTTATGGATGCCACATACCTGGAGGTATTCAAAGCCAAGCTGGATGAGACTATGAGCAATCTGATCTAATGGAAGACATCCCTGCACACAGCAGGGGGTTGGAACTAGGTGTTTAAGGTCCCTTCCAACCCAAACCTTTCCATGATTCTACGATTCAGGTGTCCACAGCTTCTAGTCCCAGGAGGACACATCTGGCTCCCACCGCCATATGCCTTTTCTTTGGGCCACCAGCCTGCTCAAAGACCCTCCAGCCACCATCACTTGCCTCATAGCAAGCACCAGCCGCTCCCGGGCATGGCTTCCTGCTGTGAGGCACCCTGGCTCACGGGTGCATTCTTGTGGCGTCGGGGGGTAGGTGCTGGCCGTGGGCACCCACGAGCAGGGAGGAAAGTGCCTCTCGTTCTGCCACACAGCTCTCCGGTGTACAGGGCACTGTGAATCCTGCAGGAGAAACACGGCAGCCTTAGGGGTGCCCGGATCCCTCGGCAGCATCTCTGCTGACAGGACTGGCGATGCCTTGGGTAAAGAGTTGGATCAAAAAGAGTGGAGCAGCTTTCAAGCTGCAGGCGACTCAGAAAATACGTAAAGAAAAAAAAAGTGGATTCTTTTAGAAAGACATTTGTAGGTCTGTTATTTATTGGCCTGGATGGAGAACGCTTTTCAAGGCACAGCTTAGAAAAAACATCATGTCAGAGTTACTGCAGCAAGATATAACCTACCACTTTCTTTTTTAAAATCACCTTTCATGTGAAGGTTTATTGATTTTTTTTCTTTGTTTCTGTTTTTGTAAAGTGTTCAACAACTACGGATCTCTCCATAGCCAGCCCTCAGTTTCAAAACACCTTATTTTTAGATATACTTCATAAGTTGGGTATCTTAATTAAAATCAGTGGCACCATTCCAATACCGCTTTGTCATCTGTACTTTTCTTCTATTTCCATCTGAAGAGAAGTACAGTTTTCATCTGTTAATGACATCTGTCAGTGACATCTGTCTTTGGGACTCAATGGATTGAGTATTTCTCATGTTATACCATCTGACCCAACTATTTGGTAATGTGTATGATGGTTCCTTGATCATCTGGATTTGAGCATTTCCTGTTCTGTAGTCTGCTCCATACCACTACAAATGCTTCATTTGCCAAACATTCTATTTCTTTAAATCTCCTTTATCATCATTGCCATCTAGTCTTGAAATATTTTTATTCACTCTCTTTTCCTTTCATAAAGAGAATATCTAAAACCAAATTTAAATAGGTACCTTCTCTTGTAATTGATGCAAGAAATAGTAAGTTCCATTTTTCTTTTGATTTGTGTTACAAAAGACTCAGCATCTTATCAGCCTGCTCTAGAATGTCTATATTTAAATTAGTGATGAACTCACACTCTATAAAACAAAGGATTAATATGGGAGCACTGGACCACAGGTCTTGTGTTGTCACTGAAGGCAGAGGGAGATTTCTGAGCAATTTTAATGAATGAAAATCTATCCCAAGAGATAAAGAAGAATTCTTCAAGCATTAGGGAAACATTTAAACGAGTCACACCTGTATAAAGAAGAGGCAGGGAAAAGCCTCTGTGTTCCCCTAGAACACAGAACATTAGATTCTCACTGCAGAAAATAAGCAAACATCAATACAAACCTCTAGTAATCTTTCTCAGGAACGTTGTACATCACAGTGTGCCTTTTTGCTCCACTAACTCCCCAGTTTCCTGATCTGAATCAACAAATGGTTTTTGTAGTAGTTTATGAAGATGCACATGGGTATACGATGTTAGTGAAACACAGTTAATAAGTTCCATGTTTTCTGGATTTCTATGGACTGTGTCTCATCTGAGAGACAGCAATAAATGTATTTCCTCAATAAAAATCCCAGTTTGTCATACTGGTTGTTCTGATGACACTTTATTTTCTTCAGTGTGAGTGATCTTTAGCCATGTGTCAGGAGGAAATTGACCTATGAAGTTATTTAGTCTTTGTGTCCCTATTCTTGGCATCGCACATATTGAGAGGTTTGAATTACAGTATCTGTATGGTGTTTGGCACTGCTTTTCAGAAGAGATTAGTCCACTCGGGTGACGGTACACTATGCTTTAGACTAGAAGATCTACAGAAGAATCAACAAGAACAATGGACAAAAAGGAACCATGCAAATAACATTTTACTGAAAAATTGATAATTTATCAATCTGTTAGTAATTTTCTGTTGCAATTCTGAGAACTTAAGAAGGACATGGAATTGTCTGAAAAGTGGTTTTGGCCAGTTCTTTCCTTCCTACAGTAGCTTCTAGCAATTTCGAACTACTTGCCTTTGCAGCTTTCCTGGATATACTGCCTGAAAAACAGAAAACTAAAGATATTGCACTGGGGAAATTAAAAGTACATGAAGTTTGATGCTTTCCAAACCACCAGCATATTTAACAACCTCTACGACTTTACTAGTAAAATGATTCAAACGTTTGTTCTGATATTTAGCATCAAGGGAACATCCTGAGGTGTAGAAACATCACAGTCTCACAGTCTCATAAGTTTGGAAAAGACCTTTGAGATCATTGAGTCCAACCTATGGCCCAACACCTACACCTACTCCTACTCATAAACTACACCCTGGCACTAAGAGCCTCATCCAATCTCTCCTTAAACACCACCAGGGATGGTGACTCCACCACCTCCCCAGGCAGCGCATTCCAATGGCCAATCACCCTCTCAGTGAAGAACTTCTTCCTAATGTTGAGCCTAAACCTCCCCTGGCGAAGCTTGANGATGACCTCTCTAGTCCTGCTGGCCACACTGTTCCTGATGCAGGCCAGGACACCATCGGCCCCCTTGGCCACTTGAGCACACTGCTGGCTCATGTTGAGTTTCCTGTCCACCAGCACTCACAAGTCCCTTTCCGCCTGACTGCTCTCCAGCCACTCTGTCCCCAGCCCAGAGCCCCTCACGGGGTTGTTGTGTCCGAAGTGCAGAACGTAATATCTGCCTTTGCAAAGGCAAGTGTAACAATTGTGTCTCTTCATTTTTGCACCTTCATTATATTTCATGGCAGCTGGTGATGTTTACATCGGTGGATATCAAACTCACCACAATCGGAAACAGTAATTTGGACGTAAATGCCGCTTGTGTAGCTTGATCTCTTTATTACTATTTCTTTGAATTTTCAAGGAACCCTGTATTGCCCAAACTTCATTAGTAGTTTTAGTGTATGCATACGTATTTGCACTAAGCATCCAAGTACATGAGCTCGTAAAAGCAAGATAACCCTTTGAACAGAAAGAATTGCTCCTTTCAGTTGTGATGCCTTAATTTTAGATATAAATATTTAACTTTTATATTTATCAGGATCAGTGTTAATATCATACTGAATTATTTGTTGTTACTGTATTTATTTTAAAACAAATCTCAATTGTTGTAAATATGACGAGATGTCTCCCTTAATAGCCAGCACATTTGGATCTTAGAGGGCCGTCCATGCCTGTCCCTTTTTCTTTGCCATCTAGGAAGGCTCCATTCCAATTGACATATTGGAAAACACAGCACACAGCAACACCCTTGCCTTCACAGGTAACACAACATACGGAAGTTTTGGCATGTTAGTTTGGATCATGCTAATAATAATGCTAAACTCTTGGGAATTTCCACCTGTATATTTGTTTAGGATTGTTAGCGGAAGGTTTTTATTGCAGAAACTGTGAAAAATAGGAAAGTAATTTTGTGAAACAAGGAATTAATTTCTTCAGATCAATGAAACTGGTTTTAGACTGTCTTTTTAACAGACTGACCATATGCAGTATTTCAGCATGAAAGGGGATGTATTTCTGAGAAGTACTTGAAATTCTGAGATATGATTGATGTGGAGAGGAGGCATCAGAGTTCAAAACAAAACTCAGGCTGGTCTCATTGCTAAGGAATTTTTGCTCCCTGAGTATTCAGTGAAAAGTTGCTGTAGAGATGAGGCTCTGGGTAGAGCATGACCAGCAATTGTCTGTTGTATTTGTCTTTGGGATATGATCTGTTTCTGTCCTGGAGACTCAAGGCCGGACGTTCCTGCTGGGTAGATCCACTGCATCTTAGGCTACATCGGCACATGGGCGCCTATGAAAGGAGGAATTATCTGGCAGCGTAGGAAGGGCAGAGAACATTTTGATGCATTATGTAACCATCAGACTTGAGAACACTCCCCGGCCTCTAATTCTGGAAATAAACACCGGATATATCCTGATTAATCATTGGGATGAGACCCAGGAGTGCACCATTCTACCTCTGAGGTTTGCTCGACCTTCTCCTTTTCTCCAGTGCCCTGGTTTCTTTTGAATGAAAATCCAGTTAAATGGTTCCAAGCACCCTCTGACAGGTCCCCTGTCACCAACTACGGTGTGGGACCACATGTGGAGGGGGGTCTCTAAGACACTTTTGCGCCCACAGTTTGGATGTAGCTCTCTTGCCAGCTACAGGTTTCGGAGCCAGGACCAGTCAAAAGAAAAGCTATCGAAGCCCGTTCTTCAACACGCTGTAGTTGTGAACTCCTACAAGGGGTGATCAGTGGGAAATTATTAAATAGCTCTGTTTTGATTTAGGAAAAGCTCTTACGTGGAGTGTTTTCAGGCATCCGTGTATCACCTGCACATACCATTACATTCCTTGTGGCTGAGATTTGACTCACGCTTCGTAAATGTCAGGAAATGGATGAAGGCAGGAAGGAGACCATTTGGAGAGGTTTGTGGTTAATTTGCACATCCTTGAATAGAAGATTCCTTCTGTACTACTAAAGTTCTATGTGAAATCTATGAAATTAAGCTCCTCTGCCCCCTTGCAATTTTGCTTGTCCTGCAAATAGCTCTACCACAGAGCTGAGTTTTAGCAAGAATTTTCTAGTAAACGGAGTCAATGTTCAGAGGAACTACAGAAATTAACTCAAGAAACGTGGAAAAGCACCTCTATAAAACTTTTAGCAAGGCAATAGAAATACTTGGGCAGGACTATGGCAACGGAAATGGAAGTTTTTAGGTTTCAAACACAGTCATATGAATGTTCTCCAATTCCCAAACCAATCCACTGTGTCCCCTTAGAGTGCGCGGCAGTGATCGGGGAATTACTCAGTGGCTAAACAGACAGTACTGAGGAGCAAAATGTTCCTGTGTTTGCCTGGAACAGCAGCACCCAGGGGGTAGGGAAGCTAGTGAATTATAGCTCTCTGGAGGCACTATAAATGTAAAGTTTAATTTTCCTTATACTTGTAAGCTGTAAATTTTGGGCCATTTCAATTAAAAGTATGGGATAAAGTACCCTTAACTCTTACAAGACTGTAATTCCATCAAGGAGCTACGTAAAAAATGAAACATTTAATTAAACTTGGTTAACATTACTCTGATTCCAAGACTGAATATCAACTTCAACACACATTTTCATTACACACCATTTTTGTTTTACCAGATGGATAAAGCAAAAGCAGAAATTTTAAACACCCTGCTGAAATTAATACGGATTTATGTAAATGTCCTTTTATTGAAGCTAATTCAGTAAATACGCACTCCCCTGCCAGAAACATTGCTCATCCCATAGGAGGTCCTGACAAGGACAGTTGGCATTCTGCTGCTGTTTCTCGTTGAGGCTTCATAAATGTGAGGGAGTGGATTTATTTCTCATTAGGTCTCCATAAAACCTTAACTGGCAGACAACCAGACTTCTTGTTTGACCTGGCTATGCTTCTTTTTTTCATTATTTTGGATGAATTTATTTACAAGCATTGATTAAGAGTTGCAAATTACAGCCTGGACAATCCAATAGATTTTTGCTAACAGAACTGTCCACCCCTGTTACTGTTGTGCGAAGGTAATCCACTGGTGAGTTTGTCACATTGCTCATCTCAAAAGACATTCCTGTTATTCACACCAGTTGGGTTGGACTCTCCACGAAACAGCTCACTTTATCATTGTATCTTATAAATGATCCAAAATTTTTGACAAGTACAATTTTTAAACCAATGTAATTTCAAACAATCACATACTCACATTTTTATCTGGGAATTGCGTTCAGTGCTTACAATTGGTAAATAACCATAACTGCAAGAACCCTGAATCAAAAGCACATTATGATAGTTTGGAAATCAGGATTTGATTTGTCACCAGAGACAATAGATTGAATTGACATTCATACACGTAACGTTAGGATAACAACAGAAGACATTTAAACTGAATTGGGACTCATTCTGGAAAGTATTATTCGTAGGGACAATTTTCAGAAATGTCTGAAAATGTCTGCAATTCTTCCACAGTTATGAAAAACAGCGTTCTGTTTCCTTTCAGAGGGGACGCTGGTGAGCACAGCCTCACATTCGTGCAATTTTCAGTTCATGAACTGTAATGTTTTCTGAAAAGTAGTCTGTTCTGACTCCGTGTGTCTCAGGCCGGGCAATGCTGAACTCAGCTCTGAGTCCCAGACCAGGAACTCAGTTCCATCAGGTTAAAACCAGCTTTCATTGCTACTGGTCTTCACTGCAACAGTCTTATCCAACAGCAAAGCACAACTAAATCTTCTACCAATAATGTCCCTGCACCAGCTATTTTCTATCCACACTAATACACAAAATAATTGGCTTCATTACTTTCTTTTCCCATGTTTCCTCCCTTCTCAATGAAAACCCGAGGCTGATATATTATAATAATCAACACACACGTAATTGTTTTCTTGGCCTGGGATCACAAAAACACACGTTATTAGCAGAATACTAAGAGGTTTCATGGTAGATGGAGTATCAGCCTGTCTTGGGCATGAATAAAATGCCAAGGATCTGCTGAGTGTGGAGGACAGTCGCTGACCTCAGTGAGGCATATCTGAGAGAAGCAGGTTTCTTAGTTTTACCATTTCACCTTTTATGTTACGCTGCTTTTTATTTCTCTATTACAAGCTTTTACTTAATTTGATATTTCAACTTTTTGTGCAAACTCAAAAGCAACTATTTCTCCATCTTAGAGTACTCTGCTTCCAATAGTTTATTTTCCTTTGTTTGTTGTCACTGTTAGAAATTTTGACTTTCTCAGAATTTGTTTCTTTGAAAAATAAAGCCTACAACGTCAACTTCTTTTTCAATTTCTATTTTGTTTTACTACTGTCTGAATAAAATACTATCATCTTGAAAAACTTGCCATCTCCTCAGAAATATGATAAGTACAGTACATATGAAAATTAAGTTTATTTTTGCCCCTTTTATCAGCCTGCTCAGGTGCCAGCTTATACTGTAAGTTCTCATTAGGTTTTTTTATTTTCTATGGCAGGAATAACTTGCTAGATTTTAATGAAGTAATGTTTAACAAGTGTCCTCAGCATTATCTTAGTATGTCAGCTACACAAAGTAATCACCACAAAGAAGTACAAATCTTGTTCTCCTGCATGTATTTTCCTCTGACCTCTGCAGAAACCATATTACTGTAGCCATGAAGTGTCCATAGACCTCCACCACAATCCACATGTCATTAATCACAAATTAAACTTGTCTTTGCCAAGTTTAGATGTCTGTAGTGTAGTCATCTTTCTTTGAGCTTGTCATCTGAACTACGTTTATAGTCCGTGCATAAAAATCGACAGCCTTTAAGCCAAGTTCCTCTGAGCCGTGTCTGCAATAGCATCAAATGAACGTCACGTTTGAACTGTCTTTGTCCTTACAGTGACTCTGAGGGAGATTCTGCGTTGTGGATGTTTACAGTGGGTTGACAGACCTTCTTTCTCATGTCTGAAGCGTCCCACTACCTTTCCTCTCCTCTTGTTGAGCCATGGAGTAGACTGCAGAATCTCACTGGTTGTATTTTTTTCTTCTCCTAGCGTTGAAATTACTGCTAGTGCCACGTGGCAGCCCGTCATCGGCACCTGCCGCTCGGCGTGTGACGTAGCTCCAGCCTTCTCCAAACTCCTCCTTCGTGCAGAATCCACTCGGCATCTGCACACCTATCCAGGGCAAGAACACACGGAAGCAACGCGGCTAACCTTTTGTACATTTCCGCTCTAGTCCAGCCTCCCACTGCCTCTGCCCACGCCGGGAAGTAATTAAATCCACGATAACAGTGGTAACCTACGAGAGATATGCGAAAAACCTCATTATACTTTCCTCATTTAAAACTGAGTGGACTTGCTAATTTGATTTTTTCTTTTTGAATAGAAAAGCAAAGATGGGTGAGATGTTTTAATTAGCAAACCCACTATGCGTTCTGCAGTATCAGATAGCAAATGTTCCTTCAGCTAATCAGCATGCTGCTCCGAAGCTTGCTTTATACGAGCATCCCAGCCTTTCCATCCAATATCAAGAGGCTGTCATCCTGAATGAAAGGTTCAACTGATTCATCAGGGATTCATCTTAGAGGCAAAATAGAATAGATAACGGCACCAAAAAAATGGCTTTTGAGATGCTAAACTCGCTCTGAGTTTTATGAGGTCCAATCATTAACTTTCAGGACCGACTATCTATGAATATGTTTCACAGCATCGATCTAAGGAGGATATATAGCTAGTGAGTTAATTAGGCAGTTACATCATGTACTAATTAAAGTGACTGTGAAGAGCTGGTCTACTCCTGGAAAAAAATAGATGGTAGAGATTTAATAGCAGGCCTGCTAGAAGCTTCTTATATACAGCAGATCATAAAGAATTACTTCATTTGATGTTTATGATATACTACGTTGAAAACTGTAAATAGTCAGATGGTCTCTGAAGCCTCTAAAGCTGCAATAAAAGGAAAAGCTGCAAGCATTGGTGTACTTAAAAAAGGGAAAAGAAGGGAACTGAAATCGATTGATAACATTTCATGGCTTTCAATGCTATGCATAATGAAATATATTTTGAAAAGGAGCTGTAATATACAATTGTGGAAGTAACAGACAAAATAAATTCCTTCATTCTGTCAGAAGACTTGGAATTCTTTGAAACTTACACTGGATTTTTTATGACAAAGGAATAAAGTTAATAGGCTGCTATCTTACAAACTCAGCACAAACAGAAGTGCTGAATAAAGATCCAAAATGATGAAAGGAACTTATCAAATTCTTCTAATATAGGAATTGGCATGGAATGCCCCTGGAATTTTACTAAAAGTGGTAAAGATTAATGCTCTATGCTTTGTCTCAAACCCTGAAATTTGTCTTGGGACGCTTTCAAATTGAAAGCTTCCTCAATTTAACCAGAAGATTGAAGTGTGACTCAAGATCGTTTTGATACTTTCTAACTGAAAACATTTCTTGATTCTTGTAGGATGACAAGATACCCCACTTTCACAGAGAACCCTTAAAATAGACTGCTAAGATTTTTACAGGGAAGCCATATGTATTATAGGGTCTCCCAAAACCTTTACAGCCTGCAAAATAGATAGGTAGGTAGGTAGGTAGG
The DNA here is from genome assembly GCA_013389885.1 of Geococcyx californianus. Lineage (NCBI taxonomy): Eukaryota > Metazoa > Chordata > Aves > Cuculiformes > Neomorphidae > Geococcyx > Geococcyx californianus. The sequence continues at coordinate 58,188 of VWPV01021712.1, forward strand.
TAGGTAGGTAGGTAGGTAGGTAGGTAGGTNGATAGATAGATAGATAGATAGATAGATAGATAGATAATCCTATTTCAATACAAGTAAAAATACTAAAATACTTTAAGATTCTCTTTGTCTTTCTTCTGAACATTAATCTTTTAACTTCTATATCTTTTAGGCTTCTATAAGACCACAAAATTCTGTAAGCAGAGTGTAGATAACATAAAGGAATCCAGTCAACCCTGCACTTAACTCTGAAATTTCATTTGTTCCAAGGTTGAAAGATGTGCAAACATGTGTGTGTGCGTGTTTGAGGTGCCTCATAACTGCTCAGAGCTGGAGTTACCCAAGCTTCAATTAAATAAACAGCAATGTTTGGAAAGAAAGCGACTTTGTTAGTCTAGGACCTCAATAGATCCAAAAAGATGGACGAATGACAGTTTCTCATGGGCTGTAGTTTGTGCAGCGTGTCGAAAGCCTGGTGTTTGCATCACAGCTGAGCACCCACTTACTGAAACACCCTTCACCGATACTCACAGCACTGAGCCTCCAAACCTTAAACTTCTAGGGAAGAAAGCATAAATAATTGTTCGTATGTTGGTAGATCTCTCTAGAGCAGGGATCATACTGGTCTGTAGGGGTGGGTGACTGCCTATGCTGTGCTTTTTGCATGTGGGAGTTCTGGGTGATGATTGTGGTAAAATGTCTTTCTGGTGGCGTTCGAACCAGTTGTAGATCTTTGTAGCCTGCATTGGCAATCATTGCCATTTACAGGTAAAAAGAATATAATTTTTAATTTCAATTAAGCTTTACTTGTGGGTCGTAGTAATGATCTGGAAAATTTACATCTAGAGGGTATAGCTGCAGTGCAGAGGAAGGTGAGACTGGAGCAGGCATATCTGTATTCCAGACAGCTTCATCACAGCCTGCTTGGGTACCATTTACAGATAAAGCACAGAATTACCAGCTTCAGCCATCAGCTCTCTCTTGTAGCGCGTTGGACGGGTTTCTGCAGCCATGGTGACTTCCAGTTGCAAGACAAAAACTCTGGCTGGAGAAAGAGGATCATGGACACGGATAGTGAGGCTTCTTTTAAGTAAGTGGCAGCAGGGAGTACAGTTTTACAGGTCACTTTAAAGAGCTGGTTTAATAGCCAGGAACCCACTAAGAATTTTAATATCCTCTAAACCAGGCAAAATTACCTCCAGCAGAGTCCTGGAATAAACATCATTTTAATTTTTCATATGCTGCAATCCATTTTTTTTCCTTCCAGCGATTCCTGTTGCAACCTGGTAAACCTGACCTGCAAAGGAACAGCATTTCTGAGCCTGGAGGTGTGTAAGGCATGCAGAATTTGTTCCATATTACCCATGACAGTAAAAATTCTTTTAAAGTTAAACCACATTAGATTTCCCATTATTGTGGGGGCTATTTTGCAATTCATGTTATGTTAGCTTTTGTGAAATTACTGAGTTTCATTTCTTAGACAATGGTCCAAAACAATGATTATGTTAATGATAAAACTAGAGGCTGCATTTTCTACCAAAACAGCTGTCACATGCTACACCGTGTTTCAGTTCGTCTAAAATGATCAGTAAAATGTTCTGCAAATCACCATATCACCCACTAGAAATGAGGATTTTGAAGAATAGACTTGTTATAATTAGCTGTTCAAAGCAGAAAGAGTTTTTAATTCTTTCAAGTTTTAGAGTACCAGTTTTCTCCCCCAGGCACGCAGGAAGGGAAGCATCAATCCAAGTCGTGCCTACCATGGATATTAAATTGTGTAACACCATTGCTTGAAGAAGGAGTAATTCTCAGATACCTTTATAAATAAGAGGTGGCTCACCTGAAAAACAACACTAAAATAATTAAATTTATAGGTTTATTTTCTATTTTCTTTGAGTTCAGGCAACGTTTTTAGATGTGGGTTTAAGGTGGTTAATGCCAAGAATTTATAGTCTTAAGAAAATTGATTTGTTCATTACCAGGAAGATGTTATTCTCATTATTGTTCAACTATAAATCTCACCTGTTCAACAATGATTTCAGATGCTTCCATGTTTTTCTTTTATTGGACACATTTTATGTGCCTCAGTAAATTTATTGATCTTTTTGAACAATTTATTTGCACAAACTTGTTAAAAATAGTTTGACCATGCAACTGTATCTTAACCTGAGCTCCAGAGCAAGGCATAGAGATTCACAGCTACCGGGCAGGCTGGTGATTCAGAGAGACCTGGACAGAAATAGGGCTCACAAAGTTTCTTGTGAAGTTCAAGAAGAGCAAGTGCAAGGTGCACCTGAGATGGTGTACTGGATTGACCTCAGCCATCAGCCAAGCATCTACACAGCTGCTTGTTCGCCTCGCGCTTCCCACCCTGCAGCAAGACTGGGGAGAAAATGGGCAGAATGGAAGTTGGGAAACACATCAGTCTAGACAAAGACAGTTTAATAGGTGAAGGAAATCAGAAAAACAAGTAAAGCAGAGGAAATGTTTCAGCAACCCCCACAGGCAGACTGATGTGCATTTTCCACACAACCACTGCTTTGGGAAAAAGAAAAAACAACCTTATTCCTCTTCGACATTAGAGAGTATAGAATATCTCTGTGGTCATTTCAGATCAACTGTCCTGGCTGTGTCCCTTCCTTACCTCTTGCCCACCTCCAGTTGACTCTTGAGGAGGTGGGAGAGGGCAAACTAAGAAGAAGAGAGGGTCCTGATGCTGTGCAAGCACTGTGCAGCAACAGCCAAAACAGCTGATGTGCTGTCAGCACTGATTTAGCCCCCAATACAAACCACAGCGTGGTAGAGGCTGCTGAGCAGACGGTCAGTTCTGTCACACTCAGACCCAGTACAGTGGAACACCCCATGCAACAGCACTGTTGGGAAAGCAGGTCTGCAGAGAAGGATCTGGATGTTCCATTGGGCAAAACAACCATGAATTAGAAACATATCCTTCTTATTATGGCTGGAGGATAAGGGCTGATTGGAGACCTGTTGTCAATTAAAATATTTGATCAGAAGCTACGGAGAAGACAAAGCCAGACTCTTCTTGGAGGTGGATGAGAATGGGGCAATTGACACCAGTTAGAGTATGGGAAATTCTAATCAAATATTGGGTGACTGGGTGGTTGATAGGTTGGTGGGTTGGTTGGTTTTAACTGTAAATGTGGGATGACCTTGAATTAAGGAGACTTGTTTTGAGCTGGGAATTCAACTAAATGCCCTCTGGAGTAGCCACCTAAATTCTGATTCTGCAGTTCTAGCCCTGATTCAGGATAATTGTATTCCTATACTTCCATCTGGTATACTTCCTTCAGGTAAACATCTTAGGAGAACCATTAGCTGTTAATCCAGGTGGACTGAAATCAGTGGGAGGATGTTCCTATGTTTAAGTAGTTTTCTGAACAGGGATGTGTTCTGCTATCAGGGCTCAGAATCACACAGGGTATCAGACTACACTCTGATAAATTGTATTTGTAAAGAATGAGCAGTCAGTAAAAGTTCCCTTTCTCTCTGTCACTTTTTGCACATGTGGAAAAAAACAGAAAGAAAACTCCTTCATGAGGGTCCTCCGAAGTCTCACAGTTGGGAGTGTGCGGGAGCACTTTGTGAGCAAACTGCAGCAGGAAGATTTCCACCCCAACAAACAACTCCCTCTCTCAGCAGTCTGCTGTAAACCGGGAATTTTGTTTGGAAGCTCAAAGGAGTGGCTTAAAGACTGAACGGAAAAGCGCGTGGCTGCATCTCATTGGCTGTCAGAGAACCTTTGCAGTGTGGTAAATTTCTAGAGGAAGCCTAGAAGAACGGCTCCAGCCCTCACTGTGAAACCATTTATGTACCCAACCGCCCCACGCGCCGCGGAAGGGTCTGCCTTCGGGACCCAGGGGTTCCAACGGGAGCCATGGCAGAACCACGACCTTTGAGTCACTGCTTGCCTTAGCGAGTGCAGCACATCCCTTAGCGCTCCCGCACGGCTACGTTTCTTTCTTTCTCTTCCTTGTTTTTATTCTTAAGTTGGTGCTACTGTACAGAGGTGACAGCAAAATATCGCCTCAAGCTTTGGCATAATGAATAATTTTCTGTGATGTAACAACAACCTTGATGCTTTCCAGGCTTGCGTATATAATTTCCTTTAAATGAATAAATCTATTGTTCAGTTACCTTATTCCTCTACATTCTATCTCTTTTCTGGTGGAGCCAACAGAAAAGTGTTCACTTTCATAAGTGTGAAATTTCCACATCCCAACAGAATAATGGGGTTTGGGTTAGAGAAAAGGATACCAATGTTTCAGCTTCATCACCATACTGGGCACTGGTCAGGCTGCACCTTGAGTGCTGTGTCCAGTTCTGGGCCCCTCAGTTCGAGAAGGATGTGGAGATGCTGGAGTGCGTCCAGAGGAGAGCGACAAGGATGGGGAGGGGGCTGGAGCACAAGCCCTGTGAGGAGCGACTGAGGGAGCTGGGGTTGTTCAGCCTGGAGAAGAGGAGGCTCAGGGGAGACCTTATTGCCCTCTACAACTGCCTGAAGGGAGGCTGTAGTCAGGCAGGAGTGGGGCTCTTCTCTCAGGTGACCGGTGACAGAACGAGAGGACACGGTCTCAAGCTTCTCCAGGGGAGGTTTAGGCTTGACATTAGGAAGAAGTTCTTCACTGAGAGGGTAATTGTTCATTGGAATGCTCTGCCTAGGGAGGTGGTGGAGTCACCGTCCCTGGAGGTGTTCAAAGAGAATTTGGATGAGGCACTTAGTGCCATGGTGTAGTTGACGAGTAGGAGTAGGTGTAGGTGTTGGGTCACAGGTTGGACTCGATGATCTCAGAGGTCTTTTCCAACCTTACGATACTGTGAGACTGTGAGACTGAAATAAACCTTTTCCAGTCTTCGTGGTTTTGTGTGTATGTGTGTGTAAAGTAATAATAGGCAATGGTGGAAGGGAAAATAGAGAGTCCTGGAATGAGATAGAGAAAAGTTATAGGTTTTAATCTTTTTTTTTTAACTACAGTGTTCCCTCTGCAGCATTTCTGTTACACATGGCAAAGTAAACCAAATATGACACTGCCATTTATTATGGCAAATATCTGCGTTCTGCCAAAACAGCATTGCCTTTTAGTGCATCTGTACCTTTGCAAAAGTACTCTCAATTCTTAATCCAATTACTAATTATCGAAAGAAATGTGTTTCTATGTGTTTTATGAAACTTTGCAGGTGTGCTTTAATTTTAAACTGCTGATCCAAAACAGATAGACATCAGACCCACCTCTTTTTTTCCCCTTAATTCTATCACAGCCGTGGCCAGATCGCAGTGGCCTGCCTCCTTAGAGAACAGCGACGAAATCCGGGGCTAACGAAGATACTGACAAAATGTTTCATTGTTTCTGAAGGGAGGGAGCAGAGTACTCAATGTCAGGAGATTAATTTGTGTCCAGGAGGTGGAAGGAAACAAAGGTGGAAAAACTTGACACCTCAAAGCTCAGTTTCTAGAATGGTCCAAACAAGGAAGCAGCTGTATCAAGACAAGCACACGCACGTGTGTGCACACACACGCACCATCAGTTGAGGACTTTCGTATCCAGTTGTTAACACCAGATATCAATGAGATCAGCCCAGAGCAACGCTGCAGTTTAGCTTTCCAGCAGTTTCCGCTGTCGGTCTCTCATCCTTTGCTGGCCCGTGGCACGGCTCACCACAGCCAGGGGGTTTGCATTGTGTTCAGCTCTTGGCCAAGACCATGTACTGTTGTCTCTCAGGCCCCTTAGTCCATCACTCTTCCAGTGCTCTGCAGGCTGATGGCTCATAGGCACTGAAGCCTCAGAACCTTGTGTTGAGTGTAGGCCTAATTTTCTGTCCACCTTAAGGAAACAGTTACGTTATTTGGAATGTTTCTTCTTCCTTGACATTACAACCTGCTCTGTTTTATCCATTTGTGGTTCATCTTCAATTTACTTTGAATTATTTCTGTCTTTTAAAATGTTTCTTTTTAATCTTTAATTTAAACACAGTCTCCATCCTCAAAGGATAACAATAGAAAAGTATATGTAACTTTTGTCCCCATTTCCTTAATAAAAAATGCTTATTGTCAGTGTCTCGAGATGAGCACATAGTACCATTAAAATCAGCCTCCAAGTTATCTCAAGCTTCTGTGTCAGATCAATACATAATTTCCAGAGCTAAGTTGAATTAATTGTATTTGTCCAGTAAGATAAAAAATATCGCCAGTAGGTGTTTGCATGTTTTGTTTAAAGAAGTTTGTATTAGTTGCTAAATTTCAGCTTTAACTCTCCATTTGATGCTGTAGAACTCTTCCAATTAGTGTATTCATTCATATATTTGAAGGCTGTGTTACATTCCAAATTCATCAAAATACAATCACTTGTTACACCTGTCGGCTTCCTTTTTGTCAGTTGTCTGTATCATTAGGATGCAGATACAATCACACTTGGTGTTGGCTTTGATGTTTACTTCATCTGCCTTCCTCCCCCATAGATCTGATACTTCCGTGGGCAATGATGAAAAGCAACACACAGAAGTAAAATTAAATTCTAATCTGTTTGCAAACCTACACTTGCCAGCACCGATAGTCCTGGCACTTGTCTGACATCCTCATGCTGGAAAAAATAGCAGCTGCTTATCAATGCTGTGTTAGAGATGGGCACAACCCAAGAGGCGCACACATTCACGTAAGAGAAGAGAAAGCATTCATTGGTACGGCGATCCCTTGCCTCCTACCACATACATTTGTGTCTCCTGTGACTCAAGCTCGTAGAGGTAACTGCCCACGGTCACTTGCAACCATACTTCCTATGGAAACACAACTCAAAACCAGTCCAGGTTTTGCTCATTTTGGAGAGTCAGCTGGTTCCTTCAAAGCTAGAGGTTAGAGCCAGCCGGCTCGTTGTTGCTGTCAGTGACCAGGAGACTGGGCTCAGCTAAATTGGAAACATCGTCTACACGGGTTTGTTGTATCTGTATTATGTGGTGTAGGAACCTTTTACTGGTTTCCAAATTCTGTAAATATAGAAACTGGAATTTTTATCATTATGGCATGGAGACTCAGCTGGTGAGAAATACGTGTCTTCTATGGAACTAAAACTTCCATAAACAAACTCTGCTAAATACAGACCAAGCTGCTATCATAGCGAAGGGAGTTTGAAGTTCGAGACTGTGTCTGCCAAATGCTTGCTAATTCAACAATGGGTTAAACAACTTCTTGAAATTTAAAACTCAGGTCAGCACAACACTTTATGAAAGGGACACATTTGTTTATTCCAGGTAGTCAGGTTTAAAGAAATAGTGATTTATTTGGGGTAAATATAGCTAGAGTAACCCAATTTTTCTTAAAGAATAGGTGTCTTGCTACTCACTCTGCCTCATCCTTCCGTTATTAACAACAAAAGACGTAAATTCAGACAGACCCTTGGTTACCATGGTTAGGGTGCTGTGCGAAACCAGGTGTGATAAAAATAAAAGAAAGAAGGGCCACCTGACTTTTGAAGGGACATTGGTGTGGAGGAGTGTGTGCACCTGGCATGAGTCCATGGGGCAATCAACACGGCACAGTCGGCTGCAGGGTGTGTGCTGGCACAGATATCCTCTGGAAGGGATGCCGCAGCCTGCCCCCGGGGGAACACCTGGCTTCCCGCTGTATCACAGAGATGCATCCGAAGGCTGGGATTGCACAGTGCAAATTTCGGGGAGTACAGTCTTGTAGGCAGGGCCAGAGATGCTGTAGGAGAACAATCTTTTAATAAATCTGAAATTCTTTGCCACTCCTGCCCTAGATTGAATATTTAGTATTATTTTCCACGTATAAATTATGAAGAGAGTGAGAAACTCCATAAAATAAGTAATGGACTATTTCAAGTAAAGTAATAGATAAGTTAAATGGTTTATAAATGTCACTGTTACAAACTGTTATCAGTTTCACTGGCTTTCAGTCTTACCTTTCAAACTTGAAGCGAATAAATTGGTTTAAGCAGAACTGTAGATCACGGTGCAGCACAATTAATTATTCCTCCAATCATCTCCCTCAGATGAAACCGAAGAAGCTTCTGGTTATGTTACATATCTAGTAAGATTCTGAGATTCATTTCAGCATTTCCGTGGTGTCTTCTTTAGACTGTAGTCATAACGCGTCATGTGAAAATATTTCCATTACCAATAATTTTGCAGTTACCCCAGCAGTTAGGCTCTGTTTGTCTCTTGAGCACGCATGTTTGAGGCAATGCCACAGACCACAAGCAAAATGCTCCGTGGGACCGCTACTGTGGAGGTGTACAGCCCTCCAGAACGGGCAAGAGCAGAGGACACCCTCGTGAAGAACCGCTCCTGAGGGAGCCCTGTCTCACGAGAGACACGCAGCGGTGCAAGAGGTGCTGAGAGCTTGCAGATTCCAGTATTTACTTGTGAATTTCAAGTCAGAAACAAGCTGCTGAGTTTGCAGAAGCCTGTTTATAGTTCTTTCAAGCGGGGTGTGTGCGTGCTTGTGCGTGTGCGTGTGTGTGTGTGTGAGAGAGAGAGAGTGGCAGCCGCTATGCCCAGGAAAGAGTAAAGCAGCGAAAGGAACCATTTCAGAGTAGAAAAAAAGGTCGCTGTTGAGAAGTGCTCCGCTCCGCTGCACATTCCAGATATGCCACCGATTCAAAAAGGACATTGCCCAGAGCTGTTTCCGTGCCGCCGAGCCGCAGTGGTGGTGTGAAACGGCCCTGAGGACAAGGCTGGTAACGCTGACCACAAACAGGTTTGGTCTGGGGGGGTTCTCTCTCCTTTCCCGTTTGGTTTTCTGTTCAGTCCCGTACAAAGCCGTTACTCACAGCCGTTTGCAGACAAAAGCGTGGGCCTAAAATAGAAAATATGGGATCTTAGAAATGGGAATAAGACCAAGGGAGGTGAGTCTTTGAGGAAAGGGGTTTGTCAGCCCACACAGGGAAAAGCAATTGAAGAAGAGTTGGAGTTGGGCATATTTACTTTCTAAAGGAAAGGAAACGGCCAGGTTTTGAATATCTTCTAGCAGAGCTGTGTGCTTGATCCTTCTGTCATGTGTCAGCAGGAGCAGAGGGGACGGGTTTTCAATGGGTATAAATTATCTTAATGAATTGGACATAAAACATAAACCACAAGTGTTACAGTGTGATCTTCACTTTAAACTTCCTTTGTCTCCATGTTCACTGCACGCTGTGTTTGTCTGCTTTGTTTACTCAGTGGGGCAAACAATATTGCTGTGGTTACGAGCACCAGATCTGCATTTCAAACACTAAAAACTGCACTTGAGGGAAAACCTAGTGAGTCTTTCTTGCTGGATGAGGAATAGATATTGGCTTTTCTACCAGTGGATGGGTAATACTGTCTCAAAGCCCTGAGACTGCAAGGTGGTTCCTTCATTTTTTTCCCAGAGATTGCTTTATATTCTCTTCCCTGTAAGGTAGTTATGGTTACCTGGAGAAAATAACCGACCTCTCTGAGGTTCACTGTGGTTCTGCTGCCCACCCACCCCCCCCCGTAGTTTCAGCAAATAAAGTGGGATTTTTTTCTCTGCTTTCTTTGTTTTCTGGGTTAATCCCATTCCAGGAACAGCTTAGTGCATCATGACATACCTCAAAATCTTTAGAGAACCCCAAGTGATCTGATAGGCAGGAGATGATACTGGCTCACTACATCCTATTTTTCTACTTAAGAATGGAGAAATCTTAGACAATGGTACAAACCTGCTAGAGTGAATCAAATCTTAGTAAATTCATTTCTAGAAGACTTTTAAAATTAGTTTACAACGCCTTGTCAGGCAAAGTCTAGTTTTCAAAACATCCAAGAAAGGATTTTACATAACCCTTATTTTAGGGTGGAATATAGACAAGATATAGAAGTTTCCTTTAGAAAGTGCAATTGGAATTTTAGATCTTTGCAATCTGGAATATACACTACCTAGAGCAGGGTTTCTCTTTCTAATACATTCTCATCTTAAAGGTAAATCTTGATTAAGGCATTAAACAAAAATATTGAAGCTTCACTAGAAATAGTAATACAAGTTTTAATTGAGAAGGCACATGTGAATAGACAGGTGTGGAAGGATTAAGAGCAAAATATCTTCCTATGACATTCAACTCATCCCCAATTGACAAAAATCAGGCACAATTATAGGGGGAAAGGGAAAAAAAGAGAGAAAGACTCAAGGGTACTTGAAAAAGACCAACTTCTCCCTGCCAGAACACCACGTGGAGCCAGGCTGCTGCTCAGTGCGGTCTGTGGGGCGTATGCCCACGCCTGCTCTTGGTGTAATAAAACAAGGTAGGAGTGCATGAGAGGTGGAGAGAGCAGAAAGTAGCCTTGCACTGATAGGAGCAGGCAGAGACACAAATGAGTGAGTTACACCTCCTCCGTGTGGCGTTCTTTTTGTTACTCAGGTAAAGGGTGTTCCAATAATAATAAAGATGGTACCCAGAGAGTAAATGGTATCGCAGAGGCAGAGGAGCAGACTCATATGCATATATATTGCTCATTTGCATTAGTAGCCAGTGATCCTGCACCTTGATTTTCAGTGTAAAAATGATGTAGAAGAGGTTTGGTTTACGAGATTCGAGTTGGCACATTTTGTTGCTCTGTTATGACTCGACGTGATTAGAGAGGAGCATCCTACCTGAGCTAGTTTACGATCTCAGTAATTTGGAAGAGCTATTAAGCTCACCTAATTATTTTTTCAAGCAAGCAAAATTAAAAAATAGATAGTAGGTATCTGCAGCTGAAAATAGCTACTTTTTATTTCAATAAAACTGTTTCCTATGAGCTTAGTTAACATAAGCATCTGCAATCCTGTCATGGTCCTCTCAGAGTCTGACGGATGGTGCCGTGGCTCCTGGATCAATAGTGCTGTAGCACCACTTGCCAGTGCCAGGTGTTTGATTGCTTCATGGAGAGCAGTCTGTCACTTGTCCCTGTCTTGCCGATATGCTAATTCAGCCCTTCTTCCTGTGTGCAAAGCATTTCCTCCAGGAGTGATACCCGTGTGTGTGTAAAGCACTGTCCTTGGCGTATTTTTTCCGACTATCCATTTCATGAAGGAAATGGAAAATACGATTTATTTTGTTATAGTGCCCCAACGATACAAGAATTTCTCCAGATTCCGGACCCAGCATGGCAAAATTGTGCTTCAGCTGCGGAGCATTTGAGAGCTGCGGATCAGGTTCTTAACCATCTCTTGAAGAAGCAGAGTCTTATAGAATAGTTTCTTGTGGTTTCTTGCTTTGTGTGAGAGGGGTTTTGCCTGGATGCCTCAACTTTTAAAAGTAAGGTTCAGTTAAGAGTAGTGTTTTGCACTTGGATCAAGGAAAGGACTGAAGTTTCCTTATTATTATTCTTTATTAGTCCTTTAGAAGCTTTATGAAGCATTCTAAGATCAGCTAGTGAGCAGGAAAAATGCCTGCAGCCATCTTCTTAGCAGAGTTACTTACACATCGTGGTCTATTCCCACTTTTTTAAGGCTGTATTTGCATCTTCACTTGGACTGTCTCACAATCAAATCAAGAAAGACCAAAACTATGCGAATACTACTGAGGTGGGATCTGTCTTGTATGTGGTCAAACAAACCTGTCGGCTAATCCTAGAGAGATCGTGACGCTTTATCAAAGATCAACATCACAAGCAAATTAAAAACGTGTTTGTTGTGGACCAGTTTATGAACTGAACCTCATGGAATACAGCAGACACAGGGCAGATGCACTGCAGCAGTATCTGTGCTAACAATTTTTGCTCAGTTTTTATCTACAATATAAAAAAAAGTTGTTACATTACTGGTATTTTGCAAACATTTCTATTTTGGACCATTGTCTATTCTGAAATGATAATTTCAAACATATTCTTAATAAAAAGATATATGGCTATGGCAATTTATAATTTTCTACCCATTTTCTTGCGGCAATAAAACAACAAATTAAAATTACTAGTTTCAGATTCTAATGGATTAAACTTGCTCTTCCACAATGATGTCTGCCTATGATAATTAAATGTATTCAAGACAAAAATCTTTATTTGGCTCATTCAGAAATATTGCAGGAGCGAGTTGTCACCTTTTTCTTGAGAGCTGTAGCACCAGGAAAAGCCTCTGGTTCACCAACAGCTAACAAGTCTTTAAATTAGATATTAAAACATTCTACAGGCACTGGAACATAAAATTTCCTTATGAAAATAAGCACTGTCAGAATAAATCAAATTCTAAGTTTAAAGACACAGGAATAACGCATTTTTAGAGTGCCCACATGCAACATTAAAATTAACATATTAAAATATATTTGGTTATGGCAACAATAAATCACGCTGGCAGCAGCAGGAGCAGCAGATGCTTTCAACAAAATGAGGAACAAATATTCTTAACCGGTGTTCCTACAGTGAATACACGATCAAGGCAATTCTCAGGAGCACTCCAAACAGTGTGAGCACCTGTGGAAACGTGTTTAAGGCTTCAGTCTATTACAGTTACTTTTTGTCTGCCCATATTGCTCTGTTCCAATAACTTTCAAAAAGGAGTCGCAAAAAGATGAAAACATACCAAAAAAGTAATTTATTGGGTTTTAATTTGATGAGACTTACAAAATCGCCTGTATCTTACATATGTCTGCATCATTAGTTGCTTTTGCTTAAACAAAAGGAAAAGGTAATGTTAAAAACAGATTATAAAGCTTCTTAATAAGCACAGCTCAGCTGGGTGTGTGTATTTCTTAACGCGGCCTGATGCCTAAGAGTGCAGCAGCCTTTCACGAGCACGCATCGATGCAGGCAAAGCTAAGTTCAGGTCCCTGGAGTTTGGTCATGAAATGGTTGTTTAGAGCAATCCTGTTACTGAAGTCTTCCTGCATCTTTTTCTTCTATGACAGTATCTATATTTTTAGCTCTCATAAGAGGGAGAAATGCAGTATCCTGGCTGCTTTGGATGGTGATAGGTTTAAGGAGATTGTTGCTGCTGAGGACAGTTTTGGAATATGAAATAAATAACTTAATGATTAAGATTGGTTTTTTGGAACAGTTGGTACAATGGAACATGAATATATAAGAATATGTATCAAAGCAGAAATCATTTTAATTTGCTGCATCCCACACCCCATCAACCCAGTTGAAAATATGTTTCCAATGCCTAAGCCTGCTCCTAAAGATTCAGTTTTAAATCACCCATGACTCCCTAGTAGCACATGAAATGTCTGAATAAACTTAATTTCCTTGCCATTACACAGAGCAGGCACAGTTTTGCCTGTGGAGTATGCAGCTCCTCTTGAAGTCTGTCTCTCAGTTCAGATCAAGACGGATGGTTACAGTATCTGCTGCTCAGTGATGCCTTTTTCTGCATGGGTACAGAACGAGAGAAGCTCAGGAACGCTTTCCATGCAGCACCTACGTAGAACAGATGGGTGGGGTCTCTGTAATAAAAATCCCAAATCATTTCAAATTTCTGACCATATGAAAATGTCTGCACCTTAAACACGCTCCTCTGAAGGGTAAGGAGTAACCACAGGTCCCTCCCATAGTCTACCTTTAACTCAGCAGTTGTTGAGGGAGGGTGTAGAGGTCATCTCCCTCGGTCAGGCGGCAGTGTTTGTTATCCAGCAGGCGCATCCTGACCTTCACAATTCTCACAACAGTGAAGAGAGACACAGGCAGACCATGAAAAGGGAAGTGTCCTGTGGGTTGGATGGGTCCACTTTCCACCTCGTGATCTAGAGCTTTGGGCTTTCATGATATGAATATACATGGATGGGTGAAGACGAGTTTTAGGTAAAATAAGTTCATAATAACTAATATTCCAGCGGTCCCAAAGCTCGTTTAAAGAGCGAAGTGTTTCTTTCCTGCAGTCCATTATAAATGCCTGGGCACTCTACAGAAACAATTTCTAACTCTTTTATAGGAGGAGATGTTATTGAGATTACTTTTATTTAACCTTCCTTAGTACTTTAATTATGCTTTCCAGTCACAAAGAGACCACAAGAGGGATCTCTCTGAAGGACATTGTATTTTTGGTGAAGATCTCTAATTTGGCAAATCAATAACCAACATGTATTATAGAATGTGTGGGTTTAAGTATTCAGGACTAAAAACACCAGCCTATGATTTATGGCTATCTCATAATGGCTACATCTGAAAATAGGATAAATTATATCCTGGAAAATAAAAAATACTTTGCAACAGGACCTAAATTTAGCTAACGTCTCAAGAGGAATCTGTCTGCTATTTTTCATGAAGAGACCGTGTCAAAAGGAGCACAAGACAGAAACACTTTCCAAGCATGGCAAGTTTCTGATCTATTGGCAGATCAAAATAAAATGCTTTGAGAACGCGTACGTCCTTCATAGCCAGTGGGCCCTTGTGGGTTGCTCCAAACGTAGTCACAGTCCAGCAGCTTCCAGGGGCATTTGGGCTTGCAGGAAATAACATCTCCATAGGATCCATCAGATGCATCTGTCCTTTCATCACCTTGGAATCTTGATTGTGCATGTGCTCCCCACAGCAGATTCCTCCTCACATTCTCTTTGTTTCTTCCCACCTGGGCCACTGCTGGCTCATGTTCAGCTGCTGCCAACCAACACTCCCAGGTCCTTCTCCAGCCACTCCTCCCCAAGGCTGTAACGCTGCACAGGGTTGTTGTGACCCAAATGGAGGACTCTGCCCTTGGCCTTGTTGAACCCCATCCCGTTGGTCTCAGCCCATCGACCCACCCTGTCCAGATCCCTCTGCAGAGCCTCCCTGCCTTCAAGCACATCCACACTCCCACCCAGCTTAGTACAATCTGCAACCTTGCTAAGGGTGCACTTGATGCCTTCATCGAGATCATTGATAAAGATGTTGAACAGGACTGGACCCAGCACTGAACCCTGGGGAACACCGCTTGTGACCGGCTTCCAACTGGATTTGACTCCATTAGCACCACTCCTGGGGCCCGACCAGCCAGCCAGTTTTTAACCCCGCAGAGGCTGTGCCTGTCCATGCTTATGGCAGCCAGTTTCTCCAGCAGGGTACTGTGTGAAACGGTGTCCAAGGCTTTGCTGGAGTCCAGATACCCCACATCCACAGCCTTTCCCTCATCCAATGGATTACCTTTCATAGAAGGAGATCGAGTTCGTCTGGCAGAACCTGCCTTTGGTGAACCCATGTTGGCTGGGCCTGATCACCCGATTGTCCCCCATATGCTGTGTGACAGCACTCAAGATGATCTGTTCCATGACCTTCCCTGGTACCAAGGTCAGACTGACAGGCCTGGAGTTCCCTGAATCCTCCCTCTGACCCTTCTTGTAAATGAGTGGAACATTCACCAGTCTCCAGTCTAGTGGCACTGCCCCAGTCAGCCAGGACTACTGGGAGATGAGGGAAAGGGGTTTGGTGGGGACCTTTGCAAGCTCCCTTAATACCCTTGGGTGGATCCCATCTGTCCCCATAGACTTGTGAATTTCTAAATGACCGAGTCGGTCTCTAACCAATTCTTTGAATCATTGGAGTTATGCTCTGCTCTCCCTCCCTGTCTCCTGGCTCAGGAGGCTGAGTAGCCAGAAACCATCTTACCTTACTATTACAGACTGAGGCAAAGAAGGCAATAAGTATCTCAGCCATTTCCTCATCGTTTGTCACTATTCTCTCTGCAGCCAGTACAGGATGGAGGTTCTCCTTGGCCCTCCTATTGTTGTTAACATAGTTGAAGAAACATTTTTTATTACCTTTCACTGATCTAACTGAAGTTCTAGTTGGGCTTTAGCCCTTCTAATTTTCTCCCTACATAGTCTCACATCATCCTTGTAGTCCTCCTGGGATGTCTGCCCCCTCTTCCAAATCTCATATACTTTTCTTTCAAGATCAGTACAAGGCTCTCTACTCAGCCAAGCTGGTTTTCTTCCCCACCAGCTCATTATACGGCACACGGGGATGGGCTGCTCTTGTGCCACCAGCATTTCCTTCTCGAGAAGCATCCAGCCCTCTTGCGCTCCTTTGTCCTTTAGAACTGCCTCTCAATGAACTTTATCAAACATCTTTCTAAAGAGTTTGGAGTCTGCCCTCCAGAAGCCCGAGGTGGCTGTTCTGCTGACCCCCCTCCTTGCTCCTCCTAGAAATGGGAATTCTACAATTTTGTAGTCGCTGTGTCCCAGGCGTCCTCCAACAGTCACCTCTCCCACAAGGTCTTCTCTGTTCTCTATCCAGCGGGGCACCTTCCCTAGTTGGTTCACCCAGCTTTAGGAAGTTGTCTTCCCCACACTCAGTGAAGCTTGTAGACTGTTCCTTTTCTGCTGGATTATAGTTCCAACAGACATCTGGGAGGTTGAACTCTATCGCAAGAACAAGCACTAGCAATAGTAAGACTTCTCCCAGTTGCTTGTAGAAGAGTTTGTCAGTCTCTTCTTCCTGGCAGGGCAGCCTATAGCACACTCCCACCACTATGTCGTCCTTATTGGGCGTTACACTGATTTTTACCCATAGGCACTCAACAACATCATTAATAAGCTCCATGCAATCAAGACTTTCTCTAATATAGAGGGCTACCCCATCACCTCTCCTTCCTAGCCTGTCCTTCCTGGAGAGTTTATAGCAACCATGGCAGCATTCCAGTTG
>VWPV01021713.1:0-14239 GCA_013389885.1 Geococcyx californianus
AGCAATATCTTGCCACAATGGGGTAGCCTAGATGGGTTTGCCTCTGCATTGCCAGTTGCTCTACTTCCATTGCCGTAACCACCTCTACAGGGCATTCATGAGTCAGTACAGAGACAGATTACTGGGCATTTTTCTTGATGAGCAATATCTAAAGCCAGTGGGATTGGCTTTCATTTCCACAAGCTGGTTTGATTCACCTTGTCCCTCAGCAGCCTCCGCAGTGCACTATGTAAGACTCTCCACACAGCAGCTTTCTACTTTCAATGTTTTCCTACAAAACGACAGGACCCATCAGTGAACAGCACATACAGCTTCTCACTTTCTGGTGTTTTTATTATATGGTGTGGACTTCTCAGCATGTATTACTGACTCCACAGGTAATATTCTGAAATCTTTGTCTTCTAGCCAGTCCACAATCACTTCCAAAGTTCCTGAGTGACTGGGGTTTCCTGTTTGAGCCCGCTGTGTGATTAGTGCAATCTGTTTTCTCCACAAAGCATCAGTTGCATGATGTATGGAAGGGACTTTCCCTTTGGACATCCAGCCCAGCACCAGCAGTCAGGATGCCAAGAGGAGCTGTGCTTCGGTATCAACCACTTCTGAAGCAAATCAAAATCCTTCATATGTTGCTAGAATTTCTCTTTCAGTTGGAGTACAGTGGGCCTTGGATCCCCTATATCCCCAATTCCAAAACCCTAGGAGCAGATCTTGAGTCTACCCTTGTGCTTTTTGCTAGAATCCATTCTCCTCAGCTGCAGTGTAGAACACATTTTAACATGTTGCCCTTTCCAGACTGGCCTATGGAGCTACTACATGAACTATTTGCTGTTTAATTTGTTCAAAGGACTGGCAATCTTTAGGGCCCCATTTAAAATCAGTATTCTTTCAGATCACAGTATCACAGAATCGTTTAGGTTGGAAATGATCCTTAAGATCATCAAGTCCAACCATAAACCTAACACCTGCCAACTGCACCACTAAAACCTGCCTCTTAAGCACTACATCTACTTGTCTTTTCAATCCCTGCAGGGACAGTGGCTCAACAACTTCCCTGGGTAGATGTGCCAGTGTCTGACAACCCCTTCAGTGAAGTAATATTTCCTAATATCTAGCTCACTGTTTCCGTTCGCTCTAGTGGGATGAGGAGGAGAATTGGAAACAAAGAATGTAAAATTTGTGGGTTAGGATAAAAATAGTTTAACAGGACAGCAAAGAAGAAAAAGAGTAATTAAAATAACAATAAAAGAATATACAAAGTGAATGATAGACAGTACAAACCACTCACTCAGAAAACCAAAGCCTTGCATAGTCCCAATCTGGAATCTCAAGCCATGCTCCTGAGTAACGTGCCTGAGCCACGATGCCAAGCCCCCCAACCAGCTACCTCCCTTATATACTGAGTATGCCATCATGTTATTGAACATCCCTTTGGTCAGTTTGGGTCAGCTGCCCCAGCTGTGTCCCCTCCTAGCTTCTTGTAAAAATTATCTCTATCCCAGTCAAGCCTAGGACACTGATGCATCAGTCTGCAAGCAATTCATTTTTGGTAATTCTGCTGAGGCTGAAAACAAGGACAGGATGCACTGGCAGCTCGGATGATAAGTTTTTCTAAATGCAGCTGCTTCTTCACCAAGAAATGGACTAGTATGACCAATCTACTCCACAGGGACCAATTAGGTCAGTATTTTCCATCTACTAACAAATTAAGGCCACTACTAAGACTGAATTTAATTGAGAAATCTACAAATAAAAGACAGTCATACTCCACTTCCATACTCCTAAACTCTCAAAGCTACCACTTCTCAGACACAGTCCTTATTCTTTATAGGGCAAATAGTACCTGTTGTTACTAACATAAGTGACTGAACCCTATTAATTTTCCCTCCCAAAGCAGCTCTCTCTTGAACCTCCACAAGTCTGAAGCTTCATCTGCTGAAAAATGCTGATTTTGTGTATACACAACTCAAATGCATTGCTCAATCTGCTATTAACTTTTCATAACCTGTGGAAAACTAATTTTCCTAGAGATTATTTTTCCCTCCCATACCATAAACCTCTTTTTTTCCGAGCCATGTAATGGATATGTTTCTCACAGCTCTATTCAAACCAATGTAATTTTTGTACCTTTCAAGATTATAAGTCTCTCCCTTTTGTGCCACATATCACCACAGAAAAGTTTAGTATGATACGCTGGGACAGGCCTATACTATTATCTCTTAAATCAGTAGTACCATATCTTTCATTCTGTAGTGCTATGCCTGCTAAATTCCAACAAGGACAGTGAAACATGAGTCCTACCAAAATGATGCTCTGTGTTTCCCCAAAAAGAAATGCATCATTAACGCTGCACTGACTAATGTAAAAACCTTTGCATTTTAGTAATAATTGTTGGTAACAAAAAAACCTGACAACCTTTTCTTTTTTGTTTGTGTGTGCTTATTTATGTTGTTTACTGTAATTATTGTATGGGAAGATATATTAGTTGGAAAAACAGCATCTGAATTCACAGTTCAAGTCATTATAACTGCATTTCTTCAATTTTAGAGATTTTGATTCTCAAAGTTACAGACAAAAATACTAAGAATTGCAACACGAATAGTAGTTCTCCACAGGTCAACTTCTCTTCGACTGAAATAAATTTATTAATACAAACTAAACTAAATCTTCAGAGAGCTTGAACAGGATCATCTAAGTCTATTCCTGTGCATGTAATTAAACAGAGAGTTAATACATCCAACACCTTGCATAAGACATTCCATCTTTATGCTGAAGGATTTAACATTTATTTGTAAGCTGAAACTAAATATCCCCTGGATATGTGTATGTACTACAAACAGATAGTTAGGTGTATGTACTACAAACGAGCTTTTAAAGAGTTGAGGTCCAGTTACATACGGAATAAACTGAATTTAGACTAGCTAGAATTAAGAGTTACCCAGAAAAGGCTGCCACCAACTAACAGATATAGTGCAACTGGGATTCAGACAACATACTAGAAAGCGAGCAATTTTATAACTTGCATACGTGACCAATGGAATAGAGACAAAATTGGAACTGGTTTATTTAGTAATTACCTTCACCATCCTCCACCATCAGCATGTTTGGCAAAGACTGATGATTTTGGAGTGCCTAGGAAGAACCATATGGGAGGTGATTTCTAAACACCAGTCATAGAATAAGTTCAGTTTGTCTGGACTTTTTTTTGTTTAGAATTTACAGTGATTGATTTCACCCCCTGCACTCCCACACCCCCACTTGAGAAAAGGAATAGGGAGGTGACAAATTAAGTAGGGAAATAAACCAATGTGCTAATTAATGATCATATTCATTGTTCATTTATGGTCTGATACTTAGTGTTTGGGCTCTTACTTTCTAAATTCAAGTTGTACAGTCATTTTTCCTTCTCTTTCGCCAAACTTTACTACTTCAACAGACTTGCAACAAGAGAAAGCTACCCACTAATGAAGAGGGAAACGGTATCTATATTTTAAGTATTTGGCATGTGTTTCGGTTTTACTTCCTTGTTATTAAATTGCTAGTCTCAAATGACGTGGGACAAAATAAAACATAAGTCAGTCATTTCTTCAAAGCAGAAATCTGAACAGGAAGAAGATACCAAAAGACAAGCCAGTAGTTAAGGAAATGTTTTCCTTGAGTTGGGCAGAGTTACGCTACTGCCTTGAAAATTTAGATGCTGAAAATATATCCCAAGAAAAAAGGAAGGGGAAAGAGTGATAAGCAGACAGGTCTTTATGGAGTGAAAACTGAAAGCCCCAAGAGTCCCTTTGGGTTTCTCCTGCATCCAGAGGTGAAAGGTATCAAGAGAAAGACTAAGGCAAAAGTAAACCAAAACCTGCTGACAGTAATCAGAAAGAGGAATTAAATAATAACAGCTTGTATACCCTCAAGTGAACAAATAATATTTGTTTTAAACAGGTTTCAGTCACTCTAGTCAGCTACCCTTCTTATGCTCCCAAAGGAGAAGGGTGTAGAAGTGCCTGTCACTTTCATTAGTGCAAAAGGCCAGACTGGAGGGCTATTCTCTATGCCTAAATTTAGCCCAAGAGAAATTGCATTGTTTCACCTAGAGAGAGGAGATGTTAGCTAACCTGTCACCTGAAGGCTGCGATAAAAAAGGTGAAAAAACAAGGGCACTGTCACTGTGATCACAACCTATGTTAGCCTGCCGATCCAACCTAGAGCACACTGAAGAAGAGGGCTACTTTTCAGGAAAAACACAGCTCACCGTTACAAAGAATCCTCTTGGGGAACTGGGGGGACATGCACCCAGAATGTAACGTAATCGTGTGGCTAAAGAACACATTCCTAAGTCAGCTAAACTTTAGATTTCTTCCTCATTTCAGGGCCTTCAACAATTATCCCAAATCACAGGGGCAAACCCAAACAAAATCAATACTGACCTGTGTCAATATGAAATTCAGAGATGAAAGGGGGTGAAACAAACAAAACACAGGAAGAAAGGAATTTTTCTGCAGATGAGGGCACTGTCAGTCAAATTTAATCCAAAATTTAGTCCTTTTAGTAACATAAGAATGCTGAATTCATTTAATTTTTACAAGTTGCTATGAAGAGAGTGATATTTACTTTTTTACTTTCAGATATACACATTGGCTTAAGAGTGGTCTACACATTAAATGACAAAACCAGTCAAAAATGACATTCTGAAATTCAATAAGCTCCATTCAAGTATTTGAAAAAGTTTCTGCATTAAAGATGAATTTTTTTACACATTTTGAGATAGCGAGAGGCAAGCATAACTCCACTGTGAGCATATGGCAAACCCCGAGTCCAGGTATTATCTTTTCAGCTCCTTTTCAACAGAAGCAACCATGCAAACTTTATCTCACCTATAGAAATCAAGCCTGACACACCTTCACTTGCTTGAAAAAGCATTTTTACTACTACAGAATAAGCGAGATTTAAACCACGTCTGGCAAAGGACATTAACAACGCTTCTCCCATTTAAACTAGCAGATGGTGATATCACAGATGAGAACACATTTGGCAGGACAAAGAGTCATCTGTCCAGCTATTGAACCCACACCATTAGTGGCTAGCAAAATTCAGTTTGATTGTGTGAAATGAAATCAAAACAACTAATGCTGGGGAATGGTTTGACTGCTGGACTTAATGAATATATGATAGCAATTCTGTCTGTCTAAAATTCTCAATAGTAGCCTATAAACTCCTCCTTTCCTTCAAGGTACTGCTTTTCCTTTTGCAGTTTATTTGCAACGACAGGCTCTGATGCTCATTCTTGTCCTTTTATTTCCATTGCAGTAACTTGTAAAGGCTCCATTTTACAAGACCAACTTTGTTCTCTGACAGCACCATGCTTGTATTAAGCTTCGCTGTCCAATTATTTCTGTAATCTACTGCCAATACTGTCATCATGCCTGGGGCAGCTATAATATACAAACTTTCATGTAAGAGAGATTCAAAGCACCATGAAATCAACAGAAGAGTTGCCTTGTTGGACAGTATAGCATGATCAAGCAAGAGTAACGGAAATAAGTCCACAGATCTAGAGGTATGTAGCATGGCATATACTGCCTCTGACTAGACTATACTTAAAACCACATAAAAATCACTACTTTTAAGTGACAATTGCTGTTTATGAAAGTAAAACTCAAAGTTATCCTGTTTGTACTCTAATCCACCTTCTCTGTGCTAAAGAGGAAGAACAACCGTCAGTGAGAATACCTGAAGCTGTGTGAATACAAAGCGTGTGGGAGTTAAGCACCGTATTTTTGAACCTTCTTAAAATCAAACATAAACGTTCTGAAATCAGCAGTTACTTACATGGACGCTACCTCAAGAACCTCTGTCTTAGCAGCGCCTACAACTCTGATTGCCTATTGTCTCCCTCTTTTCCTGGCCCCTGAAAATAACCCCCTTAGCTCCCCATGAATCACCTCCCTCTGCTCCAACAGTGTACCTTCCTGATACTTTCTCTCTCAATTGCTTAAGGATGAACGTGTGACGATATGGTACTTAGAAGAAATATTCTTAAGCACAGCTCTCATTTAACAAACAGCAACAAAGCTCCATTAAATAAACAGAAAATCTTTTTAATATGGATAGGGTAAAGTCCAAGCCCACTCCCGAAATGTACAGTATGACCAAGAAACTATGAATTCCCAGACATTAACATAAATCTGAAACTAGAAAAACTACATAATGTCCAATCTAGAAGAGATTAGCACTGAAGGATTTGCTTCTTATAGCCATTACATTACTAATGCTGCAACAGTAGGCTAGACTGCTGTTGTTCCTTGTCAAAATCTCCTCAGCACACTTCACAGAGAAAGAATGTGAGAACATTCTGCAATGTTGTCATGATCATAGCACGTCTCAGTTTTCCTATTTTTTTCATAGCATTTCTAAGACAAATGACCAAGTCAAAATTTTTATACTAAAATTAAGATAAACGTGAAAATTTGCATGTCTTGTTTGATGATATATGCAATCACATAGTCCTCACAAACAGAATGAGACCCTCCCACTCATAAAAGCATACCTCGGCAGTGAATGAAACATTCCTTTCTTCCTACACACGCACACACACAACTGGACATTAACTTTGAAAATCATGAGCACCCTGTGCAACAAGGATCAAAGGAACCACACAAAGAAAAATGCAGAAGATGGAATGGAAGATATTCTTCGCGGATTTAAGAGAGAAATATGAGTATTCCATCACCCTCTTTCCAAAAGCACTATATTCGTACACTCAGAAGAAAAAAAAAAACCACTTTGACCTTTTATGGTCCAGAAGAGTAATTGTTGGTTTGATTTTCAAAAAATGTTTTGTCTAGCTTGAACTCATCACTAGCTGTCTGACCTTTAAAAAGCAGTCACTACGCACCCACCATTGATACCTACATCAGCCAAAATGGAAACAACAAGGGCACTGGCCCACAAACCCAGTCTCACAGCCGGAGCAGCCAGCATAACAGAACATTCCTAAGAAGATGCACCAACACTGTCTTCAGGAAATATTTGGAAAGGCTATATGAAAGTCAGAAAACTCTCAGCAGAAGTCTGCAACTCCTGAGTGGTCATATAATGACAAATCAGAGACAAAATCAAGTGGAGATGAAGGTTCTAGCCACACATGCTTAACCCGATTCACCAAGTTTCCAAACTATTTCTTTCTTCTGCTTCATCTTGCACCACAGAATCTCAAAGTGCACAGCTGGTTTAAAACAAAAACAGTCAAACTAATAATCCATTGTTTATTTTTGCCTACCAAAAGCTGAAAAATAACTTAATTTTACAGTCTAACAAGCTCCATGATTTACCTGCTGGATAGTTCATTATTTCATTTTTTCTGGTTTGTTCAGAGTGCATAAAAGATGCATAAGCTCTTAGTGCCTATATGCATTCATTAGATAACATAACACTAATCATCCTTCTCATGAGCAACTAGAAACCTAGCTGGGTTTCCAGGGTGAACACCCAATACAGCTAAATGAGAAATCGATACAGCTCAATAGTATATTTTGCACGACAAGTGCTGCTTCTACTTGTGCCCCCATATAATGAGCTTAACACAAAGATGTACAACCTGAGTGGAGAATGTCTCACCTAGAGTTGCAGCAGAGAACATGCTTTACAAGCAGACTAAAATGTCAACCCATGATTACATGCACTTTTTCTAGAAAGAGAGTTCAATTTCCTATGCAGCAAAAAAAGATATTGAGGAACTTGACTATCCACTCAAGTATCAGTTAGCAAAGATGATATAGCTTATTAAAATGAATCACAGTTCTACAATTTAACATAGGAATATTCATAATTTTAAAGCCAAACCCAGTGTATGGTATAGTTCTTGAAGAAATATTTCTGGAAAAGAGGACAGCTAGAAATAGAACTATATACATTATATATAAGGATAACATGGATCAAAGCCTGTTTTCGTACAAAAGGGTTTGTCAGATGGAAGAGGATCACAATAGCGTAAAGCTATTGGTTTTAGTTAGTTTATTTTTAGAAGACACACTCTTTTCTTTAGTCCATACAATCCATATGATGAGCTCTTACTGAGACTCAGCGTGCAAAGCACCGGGAATCCACAAAATTCACCCACTTGCCACCTTCAGTCTGTGATGAAAGGCCTTTCTCACTGTTCCCACAATTCCAGAATAGTCTTGCTACTCTATGCTGTAGCATAGCGTCTCAGGCTGGAGCAACGAGGAAAACTCATTTCAGTACTGAACTCAAAGCATGTAGGTTGGGAGGCTTTCCTATCTTAACAGGGGACAGCACAGAGGAGACAGACTAGGTTTATTACAAGCTATACTCTCTCCATAATTACAAGAATGTTGCAAAATAAAAGGCCCTTTAAAATATCCTCCCTTTGTGGTTTGTCTAAAGCATTTTTTTCACATCCCCTCCTCATGCACAGCATGTCTAACAATTATGGTACTAAAACCCTCACAGCTATTAATCGAGTAATGCAGGTTTTGACCCTCGTTGCAGCCATCTTGACAGGAACCCCAGCAGAGATGACAGCACATGCATTTCTACAAAGCGTATACATCCATTCATAGTTTTTCCCCCAAAAAATCTTAATTGCAGCTTCTCTGTCATAACGTAATACTTGTGTTGGTCCCAGTTCAATGGTTATGCATGCTTATGGCAAACCCATATAAATTCTACATATATATCAGTAAAGTTCTGTACCCTCAGCCACCATTTCCACTTCAGTCAGCCAGGGAACATCAACTCTGCCCCCTTCCCCCGCCTTTCAATGCTCCTGGCATGTACTCACACTTCCCTCTTGTGTTCTGCCCCATGCCGGCTTTTCATACAGCTTTCACACACTCGGTAAAAGGCAATTTCAGGGGGTCTTTTACTCTCTAGGGGTTTTCATGGAGGGGAACTTCATCAAGGTACTTCCTTTTTCAGAAGTAACTGTTACACATCCAAGAAGAAATGTCTAGAAAGATTGAGGATCTGAGGAACAGATCTGTTGGGTTTTTTTCATCCAGGAAGGATGGGGAGAGGAAAACTCAAGTTTTTGAACTTGCTAAACTGTTCCTGCTCTAGTATGACAGAAGTTCTGGAAGTTTCAGAGAAGAAAGTCAGAGAACAGTACTGGCTTTCCTAAGCAGCTTGGATGAACAGCTTCTCTTCCCCAGTGGGTAGCCAGGTAAGGAATGCAGTCTTCCACAACCTCACGTCTCTGCAAAAATACTACATCAAAGGCTGTAATCATATTAATAAACTGGGACACCTTACTGAGCTTCCTTGAAAGCAAGAAGACAGGTAGCCAACTTAACAAATTAAGTTCCCAGATGATAAAGACGGACCAACCTACTTGCGCAGTAGGCTCAAGTCTAAGAATGTCTAAACCTTAATGTCTCTGTTTATTATATACTGTAAGGATGAAAGACTAACTCGAACCTAATAAACCAGCTGGCTTTTTACTAAGATTTTTTTGTTTCTGAGGCTGCTCACTTCCTCACAGAGCTAAAACTGAGCACTTCATTCAGAATGAAATACAGAGCATGCCAGCAGTACAAGTGTCGCTCCACACCAAAGGTCAGAGCTTCATTATGCCAAATTCAGACTCCTCCTCGTACAGGGTCACAAACAAAGGCTCTGCAGTTTATCATCAGGCAATGTTCAGCATTCAGTGTCTAATGCCTTGAACGCTTCAAGAAATCTATAACAAGGCAGAAAGAGGAGAGGACAGATGGAGGGTCATCTTCAGTCACAAAACATCTGCATGTCTGGAACTGGCATTTGAATAATAACTCAGAAATTTGCGTCCAGTCTGTAGAACTGATTTGCCCTGACTAACAGATCTGAGTGGAACTTTTATCTGCTAGTGATCTTGAGATGAGATTTGATTTGGAAAATGTTTAGGGGAGATTGGGGTGGGGTTTTGGGGGGTGGGTTTGTTTCTTCCAGGGTTTTTTCAGTTTTTTCTAACAGTAAACCTTTTTATTTAATATGGAATTCTGAAGGCAAATAAAGATATATAATCAAATTGAATCTACATACAAAATAAGTAGTTGCCTTCAAACTTTATTGATTTACTTTCCGTGTTCTTTTAAAGCTACTTGAATGTGACCCTAGGGCAAATAACAATGAAAAGCTGGTCAATGAGAAAATCATTTCACTGTCTTACTTAGCATCAGTCAAGGAAATGCTACACTGGCATCCTTGCCAAATAGGTTCATATATCAACCGCTACTTGTACTATCTGGAAGAAACAGCCCAAAGAAACTGTCCTAGTAAGGACTGCAAATTAGTGGATCCTTATTCCTCATTTCAAAAATACTTTGGAGTACAATATGAAGAATCAAATTAAATAGAATTTGGGAAATACCACCACTATATGGGTTTGGAGCAATGCAGCATCTACTTTGATTTAACAGATAGTTTTCTTTAAAGGGTTTGATCTGAAAACTGTACACAAAAATCCTTAGTACTTATTTCAGTTGTAGCAGCATTTCTAGATTAAGAGTGAAAACTACAAAATCTGTCTCACAGCTTCAGCTCCAGCATACATAGGTAGCTCTGTTCATGAAGGTGTAGGTTTCCTTTTTGGATCTGTTTATGAGAACACACACAGATACCTGTAAGCTCTTCCACCATGTTCTCAAAAGGCTTTTTGAGAGACAGGGCACACTAATACCAAACCAAGCTCATGTGTGGCCAGCTCTGAGAATGAGTAGACCAAACCAAAGTGCATTTGTACCTTACATCTGTCCTAGAGGATGGCAGAGAAAGGATTAGAAAAAAATGTTATGCCAGCTCCCCTAGACAGCACCTCCCATCACAATTCACTGCTTTCCTCCCATCCTTTACAGGATCAATAAGATCCTATTTCAGTTTTGAGTTCTTATTAACAAAAGGTATGTATATCCTTCTTTTGATCTCTTTGTGATTTTAACTTTCATTTCCTGTCTTCCCACACATACCATTTCTGCGTGGTGAAACCATGCCAGTTCCACTGCAGAAAACTTTTGCACTCCTACAGGCCAGAAGCTGGACACGCACTTCATAAAGGTTAAAATACCGCAGCTGAAGTGATATTACTGCTACTATTGCAAATACAATAGTCCAAGTAAGATTTACTAAAACTGTGGAGAATGAACAAAAATGAGTTTCAATGGAAAATAAGAATGAATGCTCTGGGTGCCCTTCTAAACCAATGGTGATATGGTACAACATATTATAGGGATAGCACAGAACAATAAATACTCCACACAATTGAAAAATGTGAAAAAAATCCTGACTGAATTTGTCTCAGTATTTAAAGATCAAAGATAAAATTATTTCAGACAGGATGTTTCTTTTCCAAACAACATGCTTAAGACTATAAAAAGAAATATGCCCATTTCAATTAAGATTTTGGCATTGGCTTTTGAACATCAAAAGTTTGTTAATTTTATGTAAAGCAAAATAAAATTATATTCTCAATGGATATAGCAAATTAAATGAAAATATTTCCAGCAGCTAACTTGAAAAGGAGTATCATTAAAGTACTGCATTCAATCTTATCTGTAGTTACCACTTAAACTTCTAGTCACGACACATTCATTCAAAACAAAATAGCAGATTGTAATGTGGGCTGATATCTGAAGGCATTTCACGAGCATACTCATGCTGAAGTCTAAATTTTACATGATCACTAGAGAGATTACTTTTGAACTAGTTACAAAAATGTTTTAATTTCTTTGTTCTGTCTCTGAATTAGCATATGGCATTGGAAAATGTAATATGATTTCTTTCCATTTACTTCCCTTGACTAGTCAGCTAAAATAAGATGCAAGATAAAACTGGACATCATTTGTCTTTCCAATATGAGTGGGGGCAAAGGCAGACAGAAGATCATTCAGCTGTTGAAATTACATGGCTTTCAAATTTACTGTCAAAAAACACCAGGTTACGGACATGACAACTACATCCATTCTTTTTTGTTGCATCAGGGCTATGATTTTCCTCTGTTTGTAACCAGTAGCACTGATGCTTCAATATGTTGGTGAATGAAAAAAATCGCTTTGACGCTTGTCACTACATCTTAAGCCAGAAGATGAGTGCAGTTCTTAATCAGAACAGACAAAAGTACTGTAGTGTTTGATGAAAATTACCATTTGTAACTGGCTTTATGTAAACCATTCTAACCTAATGCCAAGTTCTTGATGGTAAGTGCTGCTGGGAAACATTATTGGGCAGCTCCATGCATGCAGACGGTTAATTATGACTTCAGTGTAGAACAGTTCATGAGATTATGTACACTTACATCGCAATTAACTCTTGTTTATAATTTCTTGCATATGTGCAATGTTAGTGTATGTGTGGAGCACAGATACTCTGCATTAATGTTTCTGTTCAGAGGGATTCGAATCTAGAAGGATTTGTATGATTTTCATTTTGCTAGGTAAAGGGACTAAATCACAATCAGTTTACAACCAGGCTTTGACTCTGTCTCTTGCTTTTATGATTCCATATATAAAAAGTGCTAGATTTGTGCCTACTATAGCCACCTGCTGAAATTTCAACAAAAAATAAGATCTATAATTGGATATACAAAAACAGAAGCTCTGAAATTACAGCTCAACAGGCCCAAAATTTGCAGCAGGGATAGTGGAATCCTGCAGTAGTGTTTACATGTAGCTGTCAGCAGTTGTACACCCACAGATTCTGCTCTTAACAGTAAAAAAAAGGCCTAGAAAAAAAAATGCCTCATATACAACTTCCTACTTTCAGCATCTCTCATTTTCTTTGCCCTTGCAGGAGCTTTTCCCTATTCACTCCAAAAGGAACGCGTGGGTCCCACAGAAACGTGAAGGCCACCACTATGTCTTCCATAGCATGTTTAGGAATCTGGATAAAAGGGACATAGGCATTTAATTCTTCAAGGCTTCCTCAAAATGGCTGAAAAATATTGTCCTATAGAGTAAAAATATAGTTTTAGTTAATTTAAAGTAGAATCAACTTACATTTATTAGCCTCCCATACACTTGTGATAATTAAAATCCATACACAATACAAAGGTAGTCAACATTTTAGTCTATTCTTCATGCATAACTTCATAGTTTTAGTCACAACTTAAAACCTTCCCACTTCATTTTTCTAATCTCCCACTGCAGTATTAACCCCAACAAAGCTCCTGGTACAGAAGGAGCATGGCATTGGCATGTCATGGCACACATTATTTAATGCTGGAGATGTGACCAAAGCTCAAGCATGTTCTAAATCTACAGCACTGTTCCAAGTGGTCTCGGGTACAAGAGCAAACTTTAAAAACCTCCAACATGTATTGGGAATCTGATTCAAGACTTCAGAACAAATTTCAACCCCAATGCTGAGCAGAGAATTGAGACTGACATATCTAGAAAATACTGTGTTGACCATGAAAAGCTCTGCTACGACTCACAAGAGAAATACGAGTCTACCATGGGCTCTCTTGAATTTAACCCCCTCACAGAAAACACCGTGTATAGGTGATGTTTTTTTAAAGTATACTTTTTGTATGCCCTTTGAGCAAGACGCAACTTCTTGTTTGCTTTTCGCCTTAGAAACTTCATGAGTCAGAGACCTTTATTTGTTCTGCTGAATGTAATGGGCAAGAGGTTCTGTCATGAATGCTTACACTTTATTTGCAGAGACAGGTCAGAAAGAAAGCAGTTGCAGAGCTGCTGGCTTCAACTGATGGACAGCAAGTACACCCACAATCCAGGGCTCCCACAGATGTTTTCTGCTTGCCTAGAGTAAAATCTCCTTTTCCTCAGGATGCAGAGCAATCAGCCAGAGCTATTGATAAAGCAAGGCAGAATTGGTGGAATTACTACTATTATTTTCTGCCTGTGCAGTTAATGAGGTTTTGACTGAGGAGTTTCTCACAACAATGCCACAAGGACTGAGAATAGGTGTGACTCACAGAAAACATACAGTGCTCTGGGGTTCTTGCTTCTGTTTCTCCCTAGGCTCTAAGAGAAGCACTGGCCTGTAGTTTCGCATGCAATTCATAATAGCATAAGGAACTGAAATGACGAGGCCTGATCAAGAGGCCTAAAACAAAACAGGTGACCTATGGATGATTTGCATTGCATTGCGATGTGTACTGTTTAATCTGTAACTTCTTATATTGCTGTTATCAGTAGAATCGGGCTCTGCTATTCTTAATACTGAGTATGAAAAAATGCATCATGGTGGCATTATCAGTAGCATTAGGCTGTGCCACTGTAATTGTAGC